>CM053248.1:40591853-40776853 GCA_028583405.1 Pogonophryne albipinna
TTTTGGTTTGGGGTTGTTTTTCATGGTTTTTAGGTTTAATTAAGGGAATTGTAATTGCTATCCAATCCCCCTTTTTTTGCATGTAAGAAACACAGCAGATGGATTATGAAAAATTAGGCCCGTAAAATCTGTTGGTTACCGGGTGTTCTGCCATCCTGCCCTGCATCACGTGTGTGTGTGTGTGTGTGTGTGTGTGCTCTCTCACACATTAACACACACATCCCTCACACACACCTGTTGTCCCATCATCACTTCGGGGTTCTCATTAGCAACAGCCGCCTCAGCAGCCGCTGAAACAACCTTTTTTGCTAATAAACAACAAACAGGGTAACAGTTAGTGATTTTTGACCACCAGTTGCAAATGGACTAATGCAGCATCCCATTCCATCAGCTGTGGTTACCTTGACAACACAGGTGCGTTGAATGAAAGGAAATAAAGTGGCTTAGGTGACCTCGACTAACAACAGACAGCCTTGTCTGACTCCTTTTAGCTGCTTTAAAACTGTGTAATAGTCCTTAATTATGACACTGATGATTAAATAGAGTGGTGCAGTGCTCAAACACAGAAATTAGTCAGCATTTGATCACTTCCTGTTCCCTCCATCTGGACATTTTTTGTGTGTTTCTGGTTGTTAACCTGACATAAGGTCTGTGGTTAACAGCAACTGAAGATCATTTTATTCTACGACATCAAATATGTCAGTAAATACCCCACTGGTTAATTTTAAAATCGGAGGTTGCTAACAAGTGTCTAAATGAGACGACTAAACGTCATCACGCACACCATTAGCCACCTTTAGCTTAGCGGTGGAGACGTGAAGTCATGTGACCGTGCTTTAGTTCCTTTATAACCCAACATTAGCCACCGTTAGCTTAGCGGTGGAGACGTGAAGTCATGTGACCGTGCTGTAGTTCCTTTATAACCCAACATTAGCCAACTTTAGCTTAGCGGTGGAGACGTGGAGTCATCTGACCGTGCTGTAGTTCCTTTATAGCCCAATATTAGCCGCCTTTAGCTTAGCGGTGGAGACGTGAAGTCATGTGACCGTGCTGTAGTTCCTTTATAGCCCAACATTAGCCGCCTTTAGCTTAGCGGTGGAGACGTGAAGTCATGTGACCGTGCTGTAGTTCCTTTATAGCCCAACATTAGCCGCCTTTAGCTTAGCGGTGGAGACGTGAAGTCATGTGACCGTGCTGTAGTTCCTTTATAACCCAACATTAGCCAACTTTAGCTTAGCGGTGGAGACGTGGAGTCATCTGACCGTGCTGTAGTTCCTTTATAGCCCAACATTAGCCGCCTTTAGCTTAGCGGTGGAGACGTGAAGTCATGTGACTGTGCTGTAGTTCCTTTACAACCCAACATTAGCCACCTTTTGCTTAGCGGTGGAGACGTGTCCGAAAAAGTCTTAAAAGCCCCAAACATACAGAACTGTAACCAATGAAATGATGTAGAAAGATGGATATACGGAGAAACTGAGACAAACAAAGGGAGATTCTTAGATAAACAAGAACTATCGCAGCACAGAAGTCGGACAAAGTCTAAAAAACTCAAACATACAGAACTGTATTCAATGAAATTATGTTGAAAGATGGATTTACGTGAGAGAAGCGGGAGAAACTGAGGCAAATAAGCGGAGATTCTTAGATAACCAAGAACTATAACGGCACAGAAGTCCGAAAAAGTCTTAAAAGCCCCAAAATACAGAACTGTAACCAATGAAATGATGTAGAAAGATGGATTTACGTGACAGAAGCCGGAGAAACGGAGACAAACAAAGGGAGATTCTAAGATAAACAAGAAGTATCGCAGCACAGAAGTTGGTTTTTAAAAAACATATAGAAGTGTAACCAATGAAATTCTGTAGAAATATGGATTTACCGAGAAATTGAGGCAAACGAAGGGAGATTCTTAGATAAACTAGAACTATAACGACACAGAAGTCGGAAACAGTCTTAAAAACCCCAAACATACTCTAACTCTAACCAATCAAATGACCTCAGACTGATCTTCAGAGTTGTGCTGCCTCACTGCTCTGATTAACGGTCCAATGACAGAGCCAATAAGCCCAGTGCCAACTAATTATTTCAGCCTGGCATGAATATCTCCTAATTATTGTGAACACAAAGCCCTCCTACATCCTTTCACTGAAGGGAGCAGCAGCTGGACAAAGACGGTCCATGCTGTTTCTGAAGGGCCATTTGTTCACTTTGGGGTCATGTTTTGTCCCAAACTCAAACGCTTTTTCTTGCCTTTTGTGCTCCATTTTCTCCATCTTCGTGTCCAAAGTAAACACACAGATATAAATGGAGGCTTGTGAACTCCTGCTCATCTTAACAACTATTCCTAAATCCCTAAACTTCCACCAGTCTATAACTCTTCAGTAAAGGGAACTGAGAACTTCCACACCAACACTATGTGCAATATGATATCATTACCATCATTACAAAACACTCGCTGCTATATAACAATATTATTATTATTAACAATGTGCTATGATAGACGTGTAATTACGTATCTGCCACTACGTTTGACCGTCTTTGTTTCATGTTTACTGTAGATATTTAATTGCTCTTTTTACTATTTTACTGCACTTTTAGGGTACGTTTTACTATTATGCTGCTGTGTTTATTGTATTTTGTAACTGGCACAACAATTTCCTTTGAGATAAATAAAGTATTATCTATCCATCCATCCATCTCTATCTATCCATCCATCCATCCATCCATCCATCCATCCATCCATCCATCCATCCATCTCTATCTATCCATCCATCCATCTATCCATCTCTCTATCCATCCATCCATCTATCTATCCATCCATCCATCTCTCTATCCATCTATCTATCCATCCATCCATCCATCCATCCATCTATCCATCTATCTATCCATCCATCTATCCATCCCTCTAACCATCCATCCATCTATCCATCCATCCATCTATCCATCTATCCATCCATCCATCCATCTATCCATCCATCTATCCATACATCCATCTATCCATCCAACCATCCATCTATCCATCCATCTATCCATCCATCTATCCATCTATCTATCCATCCATCCATCCATCTATCCATCCATACATCTATCTATCCATCCATCCATCCATCTATCCATCCATCTATCCATACATCCATCTATCCATCCATCCATCCATCTATCCATACATCCATCTATCCATCCATCCATCCATCCCTCTATCCATCCCTCTAACCATCCATCCATCTATCCATCCATCCATCCATCCATCCATCCATCCATCCATCTATCCATCCATCCATCCATCCATCTATCCATCTCTCTATCAGTTTGTGCCTGAAAAACACTACATTCAAATTAACCAGTTTGACTTTCAAGCTAATACAAATTTGAAACTGCAATTAATCGAATTAGCTGAAAGTCACGTCTCAATTTGAGCATGACCAAGTAAGATTTATGAAACATAAAACCAAATCTGCCGGCACAAATTGTGTTCAATGCTACATGAGGTGCAATTAAAATGAGCGAGTCCTCCATGGGGAAGACATTGTGCTAATCTGCTCCTTCAAAAGCTCTGAGGCTAATTACACATTGTACATGTTCACTATGGCAAAAACAGGTGTATATGTAAAAAAAAGAATAATGGCTGCTTTCTATTCAAGTGTGCCAGCTGACATGGATTACTGGCATGCCTAAATGAACCATCATTAATGGTGTTGGCTGTTTTTCTAAGGAGGAAAAGCAGTCGTCTTACAATTACAAGGTTGGTGGTTCGATCCCTAGCGATGGTTGTGTGAATATTATCACAACTAATAAGCAGGCGGCACTTTATTCAGCAGCTTCTGTCACTAATATATAAATTAGGGCTGTCAAACGATTAATCATTTAAATCAGATTAATCACAGCTTAAAAAATAATTAATCATGATTAATCACCATTCGAACTATGTCCAAAATATGCCATTTCTTTATGTATATTGTTGTGGGAATGGAAAGATAAATGAAAGAAGGTGGATATATCCATTTAACACAGTATCTATGTTTATTATAACATTTTTCTGCGTGTCAAAATGAAAGACAGCCCACACACCTATCAATCATCAAACCGTGGGGTCTTAATTCATTACGTGTTGATTTCTATCAACGGGGGGGTACTTCAGGAAAGTCGACGGGGGGGCTAGTGGAGTACTTCGTGACCACAGAGTAGGCTTGTTTGAGACAAGCGAGACCGACGCAGACCTGCGCAATTGCGATCAACGTCTTGCTAGTGCGTTGCATGATGGTTAGTCATTTTGTCCGACTTGCTCTGGAGGCTCGCCTACATGAGACGTTGAAATCTCGCGGGACAAAGACGCCCGCAGCCTTGAGAGCGAGGCGCGGCGAGGCGGCGCAGTTCCTCTCCACGGGCTGCGGAAGCGAAATGCTTGATGGGAAACGACTCGCTGGTATCTCGAGCTGAGCGCTCATTGGTGGTTTTTACCACGTGCTGCTGATGAAACTCTCCCATTGGCTCGGCAAAAGTTTGTTGTTGTTTTGTGTCAGTTTTACGTCGCCACTTCCATTCCCATTTTTCATCATTGTTCCACAATGTTTATCATCATGAAATTAATATCTATATATTTTATACTATACTTGCACTGCTTACCGTTTTCATACGTTATATATCTTAGCATATTCATACACACTGTTCATACTGCTCACAGGCTGATATCTAGTGTATTCATACACACTGTTCATACTGCTCACAGGCTGATATCTAGTGTATTCATACACACTGTTCATACTGCTCTCAGGCTGATATCTAGTGTATTAATACACACTGTTCATACTGCTCACAGGCTGATATCTAGTGTATTCATACACACTGTTCATACTGCTCACAGGCTGATATCTAGTGTATTCTTACACACTGTTCATACTGCTCACAGGCTGATATCTAGTGTATTCATACAAACTGTTCATACTGCTCACAGGCTGATATCTAGTGTATTCATACACACTGTTCATACTGCTCACAGGCTGATATCTAGTGTATTCATACCCACTGTTCATACTGCTCACAGGCTGATATCTAGTGTATTAATACACACTGTTCATACTGCTCACAGGCTGATATCTAGTGTATTCATACACACTGTTCATGCTGCTCTCAGGCTGATATCTAGTGTATTCATACACACTGTTCATACTGCTCACAGGCTGATATCTAGTGTATTCATACACACTGTTCATACTGCTCACAGGCTGATATCTAGTGTATTCATACACACTGTTCATGCTGCTCTCAGGCTGATATCTAGTGTATTCATACCCCTCACTGTTTATTCATCATTCAATTCATTCTATATGTTATTCTGTAGATTGTGTACATTACTTTTCACTTCACTGCTTGTTGCACCTGGTTAGAAGCTAAACTGCATTTCGTTGTCTCAGTACCTGTAATATGTGCAATAACAATAAAGTTGAATCTAATCTTGAGCAGGAACAAATGTATTTACTTAGTACATATCTGACATTAACGATTAAACACATGTGTGCATTCTTTATAAGTGCAAACCGAGTCAAGCCGACTCCGGAGGTGGCGGTATGCACCTTCAAGCTGTTTGCAATCCACCAAAAAACCGAGAGGAGAAGAAGACGAAGCCGACTCCGAGCTGTCCGACTTCAGGCGAGCTTTTTGAGACCTCCCCCGGCTGCGATCGGCTATTCTCGTCTACTTTCGAGGCGAGCCGCAACGCGTCTCAAACAAGCCTAGTGTGAACGTTGTGATCAGCTGTTTTAGCGCAGTGCTCCAGTGAAGGGGGGGGGGAGTCTCCCTCCGCAGCCGGTTGGCGTAGTTTTGGCACAATCCCGTTGTACAGACCAACGTTAACAGCAGCCCTGTCTGTGCACACGGAGACCGACTCTGTCGTCCGGTGATCTAACCGCCTTCTGGAAAAGCTTCACAAGTACGTCGGTACGCAAATGCGCTTTGTGACACAAGTGACGGTACGCATTTCAGATTACGCACATAACCTGCGTACCAGTTATGTGCACCCCTGTACTACAGCAAAAGTATTCTCCGTCAGGACTTCCTGCAACAACACCACGCCGTTATCTTGATTCTGATTGGCCAGAAGACATTATCAAAGATGTTCTATTGAGAAGACGATCACTACGTGACAAAAGTTTTCAAAACCGTTTCTGGTCTTCAGTATTTCCAGACAAGTGGCTTCTGAAATCAATCTGACTAACTGCTGTCTGTGCAATTTACTCCGCGCGAGTTGGCAGACTTTATTTAGCTTACTTTAACATCATTTTTCTAAGTGGGGCTAAGCCATTTCTTGGTATGGGTGTAGCCTACCCCAGCCATACCCTGGCGCTGCCACTGGTGGGATGTATGGGGCGGGCCATTCTGCACATGCGTTAAATATTTTAACGTAATTAATTCAAAAAATTAATTACCGCCGTTAACGCGATAATTTTGACAGCATTAATATAAATGTGTGTGAACAGGTGGATTCTGGTTTGGGTTTTAAAGCATTTTGAGTGGTCATTAAAACTCGGAAATTGTCATTTAAGTGCAAACAATTGACTATTTCACAATAGGACTATTCAAGGAGTGTGTTATTGGTTGGATCAGTATTTAGTTTGAGTTTTCTTTCTTTCTAAATATATTTTTGGGCCAGATAAGCCTTTATTGGTTGGTCGGTTGGTTGGTTCGTTAAGGTTTTGAGTTCTGTCTGATTGGGTGATTAGTGGGATTTGGACATTGTTTGCATACTTTGTTGGTGAGATAAAAATTACAGGTAGGTTTCCTTTGTGATATCATTGGTGTGGGTTGAATATCGTCTGGTTTGGGTTAGTTAGTTAGTTAGGGTTGGTTCATTGAGTAATGGTTAGAGTTCTGTGTGTTTGGTTAGTTGGGATTAGGGTTAGGGTTTGTGTCATTTTATTACAGTTTACAGTTTCTTTTGTGGTATTATTGGTGGTATGAGAGTATTGTCTGGTGGGTTGGTTGGTTGCTTTGTTAGTTGGTTGCTGTGTTGGTTAAGGGTTTTAGTTTTCGCTGATTGGGTGGTTGGTGGGATTGGGGCAGAGTTTGCATACTTTGTTGGTGGGATAAGAGTTTCAGGTATGTTTCATTTGTGGTATTATTGGTGGTATGAGAGTGTTGGTTGGTTGGTTGGTTGGTTGGGTAAGGGTTAGAGTTCTGTTTGTAGGGTTAGTTGTTGGGATTAGGGGTAGAGTTTGTGTCGTTTTGGTACAGTTTACAGTTTCATTTGTGGTAATATTGGTGGTATGAGAGTTGGTTGGTTAGTTGGTTTGGTTTGTTAGTGGGTTGGTTAAATGGTTTGTTGGTTGGTGGGTTAAGGAGTTCAAGTTGTCATTGATTGGTTGGTTGGCGGGATAAGATAATTGAATAGGAGTATAGGTAGGTTTCTTTGTGGTATAATTGGTGGCATTAGGGGTAGAGTTGTGTTTCTTTGGTTGGCAGGATAAGAGTTTGTTTTATTTGGATGGCTGTTTGGTGGAATTCGGGTAACAGTCTTTTATTGTTGATTACATTTGTTGTTGTTGGTTTGTTTGTATGTTAATTTAATGTTTGGATATAAAGGATAATCAAACAGATAGAAGGATGGATGAAAATGAAAAAGTTAAAGTCTGAACCACATTGTGGATTGTAACATTAGGAGCATGAGAGAGACAAACAAATATAAAACGTTCAATAACATATCATTAAAAAGTGTATTAACAATCAAAAGCTAAAGACAGGGAGAGAAAACTAATTTCAATCTAAAAAGTCTGATAAAGAGATTTAGTGACACAAAAGGAGTGAAAGTGAAGATCAGATGTCGACAGAGCTGACAGGACCCTGCGCTCCCACTGTGAAGATGGAGGCTGGGTGAAGAGTCTTACATATCTAAATATATTAAAAACAACAGAAGACAGGAAGAGGATAAACTTAACTCCTTTTATATTGAGATACAAGGTGAACTTAATTGGGAAGACTTTGTGACATTTCCTTCAAGCTGTTACTTCAAGACTTTGCTTTGCAAATGTTGAATATTGAAAACTGAGAGGGTTGGAAGGGTAGCTGATCAATGGAGAGCAGAAGTCCAGGAAACTGAATATAGTGTTCAACTTTCTTTAATTGCACATATTTTTGAATTCAGGTTTTTTCTTTGCTCTAAAAGAAAGCGAAAACCAAATAATTGGGGTTTCTCAAAGCCCTCCGTCTTTTCTTTCTGTCTTTCCTTACAAAACTAACGAGCTGATGGTTGATTTTTCAAAAAGAGGGGATGTGTCTAAATCAATGCAGCTGAGGGGGAAGAGTTTTACGATTGTAGGAATCAACATCCGAACCAACGTGACGTGGTCATCACACGTCTCCATTTTGGTGAAAATAGATATCTTATTAAACGTACCGTTCAAAGTTCTTGTTACATTTAACGGAGTAAGAATAGAAAGCATCCTTAAGGGAAACATTAGAAACTGGTAGAGCATGTACAACACCCAGAACAGAAAGGCTCTGCTGAGTTTTGTTGTGCAACGAAATTACATTTTTATTACGTTGTCACAACGATAACGTGTTAGTTTCATTGGTCACAAATTGAGTCATATTCGTTAATGAAGGGCGACTGGACAGAAGCAGAAGCGTATAACGGCATCACTAACCGTAACCACTAATCCCGAGACTCATTACATTACATCTCTTTTAACTTTTATCCAACGTGATTTGCATACCTTTAATACCGTAGACATTAAGTATCTTGCACAAGGACTCCTCTATATGTTGACTTCTAGAGGATGGGGATTGGACCACTGACGCTCTGATTGATAGATAATAATAATAATAATAAATGTATTTTGTAAGCGCTTTTACAGGTGCTCAAAGTCGCTTTACAGAGGTAGTAAAAACTAAAAAGGACAACAATTAAATATAGTAAAAAGCACATTAAAATCTAGCAATAAAACAACCATCACACATTAAAAGCTAGTTTGAAGAGGTGAGTTTTTGTACGTTTTTTGAAGGTGGTGAGGTCAGTGCAGTCTCTGATGGGTTGAGATACTCATGTACCGCCTATTTCCAGTAGCAAAATAATCCAATCCTGCTCCCGAATATGTTTAATGGGCCCAATTTGACAAATGTAAACATATATAGGCAAACAAATAATGTTATCCTTCCAACAAGCAGAAATAATACTTCAAACTCCAACAATTTTTTAAGACGAAAGGCATAAAAAGATCCTTCTTGCTCCGTCTAATTTTTTATTTAATAACTGTTGGTTTTTTCTTTCTGCTGTACTCATGTCGTTGTCAAAGTCGCACAAAAGCTACTTCAACGTTAGGGGGAGTCTTGTTAGGTGGCATGCCTCCGAAATAACAATGCTGAAGCACCCTAAAAGGATTTGAGGGTTCCTCTCTGAAAGGGCAGAGAACAAGATTGTCAAGATAGAAAAGGCAATTTTTTATTCCATTTTCCACTTATTTCGGTATGTCTTCCAGCTACAAAGATAGAACACCTGAACATGTATAGAGGAAAAATGACATTTTACGGTTTTCTATCAGGGTTAATATTCGCACAGCAACAATTAGATTCCTGCACAGTCGGTGGAGAAGATGCAACACTTCAGGGGGCGAAGAGGCTCCGAAACAAGTTGACAGACAGGGCGCTGACAGATTATCACTTCCTAAAGTTGATATTGTGTTGGTGGCAGCAGACACAGCCTGTTTGCACACCCAGCAGACTCAAAGTCACACGATCATCCCAGTGGAGCTGTGTTTCTGGAGGAATATAAATCCAATAATCTCTTCTGCTGCCTTTAGCTGCAACCAATCAGAGATGGCAAAAGTACACACATCCTTTACTCAAGTAGAAGTACAGATACTCGTGTTTAAAAATACTCTGGTGAAAGTAGAAGTACTGACTAAACTTCTTTACTCAAGTCAAAGTAAAGAGGCTTTGAAGTGTACTTCAGTAAAAAGTACCCATAACTAGCAGCTGCTTTAAAGAGTACCTGACCTCCCTTTATATTAATAGAACAATAATGTCATTGTTAGCTAATGAATGTTTCCATGCTGAACAACGGCAACATGACAACGTTTCCATTGGTCCCTCTTCTTTAGAGAAGACCAGGAAATGATGGATACACAGATCGTGTTCAAATCAATAGGCACGCAATGACTAAAGAATAATGATCACGCCACCAAACACACATTCAGACTAAAGGAACCAGCTGTTTGGGAAATGAGAGAAGTAGAAAGTACAGGTATTTGAGTTCAACATGTAAGAAGTAGAAAGTACAGGTATTTGAGTTCAACATGTAAGAAGTAGAAAGTACAGGTATTTGAGTTCAACATGTAAGAAGTAGAAAGTACAGGTATTTGGGTTCAACATGTAAGAAGTAGAAAGTACAGGTATTTGAGTTCAACATGTAAGAAGTAGAAAGTACAGGTATTTGAGTTCAACATGTAAGAAGTAGAAAGTACAGGTATTTGAGTTCAACATGTAAGAAGTAGAAAGTACAGGTATTTGAGTTCAACATGTAAGAAGTAGAAAGTACAGGTATTTGGGTTCAACATGTAAGAAGTAGAAAGTACAGGTATTTGAGTTCAACATGTAAGAAGTAGAAAGTACAGGTATTTGTGTTCAACATGTAAGAAGTAGAAAGTACAGGTATTTGGGTTCAACATGAGAGAAGTAGAAAGTACAGGTATTTGAGTTCAACATGTAAGAAGTAGAAAGTACAGGTATTTGAGTTCAACATGTAAGAAGTAGAAAGTACAGGTATTTGGGTTCAACATGTAAGAAGTAGAAAGTACAGGTATTTGAGTTCAACATGTAAGAAGTAGAAAGTACAGGTATTTGAGTTCAACATGTAAGAAGTAGAAAGTACAGGTATTTGAGTTCAACATGTAAGAAGTAGAAAGTACAGGTATTTGTGTTCAACATGTAAGAAGTAGAAAGTACAGGTATTTGGGTTCAACATGTAAGAAGTAGAAAGTACAGGTATTTGTGTTCAACATGTAAGAAGTAGAAAGTACAGGTATTTGTGTTCAACATGTAAGAAGTAGAAAGTACAGGTATTTGAGTTCAACATGTAAGAAGTAGAAAGTACAGGTATTTGTGTTCAACATGTAAGAAGTAGAAAGTACAGGTATTTGGGTTCAACATGTAAGAAGTAGAAAGTACAGGTATTTGAGTTCAACATGTAAGAAGTAGAAAGTACAGGTATTTGTGTTCAACATGTAAGAAGTAGAAAGTACAGGTATTTGGGTTCAACATGTAAGAAGTAGAAAGTACAGGTATTTGAGTTCAACATGTAAGAAGTAGAAAGTACAGGTATTTGAGTTCAACATGTAAGAAGTAGAAAGTACAGGTATTTGAGTTCAACATGTAAGAAGTAGAAAGTACAGGTATTTGAGTTCAACATGTAAGAAGTAGAAAGTACAGGTATTTGTGTTCAACATGTAAGAAGTAGAAAGTACAGGTATTTGTGTTCAACATGTAAGAAGTAGAAAGTACAGGTATTTGTGTTCAACATGTAAGAAGTAGAAAGTACAGGTATTTGTGTTCAACATGTAAGAAGTAGAAAGTACAGGTATTTGGGTTCAACATGTAAGAAGTAGAAAGTACAGGTATTTGGGTTCAACATGTAAGAAGTAGAAAGTACAGGTATTTGAGTTCAACATGTAAGAAGTAGAAAGTACAGGTATTTGAGTTCAACATGTAAGAAGTAGAAAGTACAGGTATTTGTGTTCAACATGTAAGAAGTAGAAAGTACAGGTATTTGTGTTCAACATGTAAGAAGTAGAAAGTACAGGTATTTGTGTTCAACATGTAAGAAGTAGAAAGTACAGGTATTTGTGTTCAACATGTAAGAAGTAGAAAGTACAGGTATTTGGGTTCAAAATGTAAGAAGTAGAAAGTACAGGTATTTGAGTTCAACATGTAAGAAGTAAAAGTAAAAAGTTGTAGTGGAGTAAAGTACTGATACCAGAAAAATCTACTTAAGTACAGTAACAAAGTATTTGTACTCCACTACTTCCCACCTCTGCAACCAATACATGTTCTTAGTCACTTTGGCTTGTCTATTGAACTTTGGTTAAAGGATGCAACTACAGACTTCCAGCTGATTACTTGTTTTCTGAAACATTGCGGTACTTCCTGTGATTTCAGCCAATAACACCCACTGGTTTTCAGAACAGAGGCTGTGAGACTGACGGACAGAAAGTGACAGGATGTGATCCCAAACAACGAGCAAACAAGCAAGAGGGCATGATACAGAGAAACGAAAGAAAAAAAAAGCAGTCAACATGCGTCCGTTGGACATTGTTGCCATGGCAACTGCCCAACCCTGATGGGAATATCATTGCAGTGTGTGAGACAGAAAGAAAAAGACTCGCATTAAAGAGCATCGATCCAACAACACTTTGTCTCCTCACACACACCTCGCTGCCATGAACATCCATCATCCTGTCAAGTCTTTCTCACCGCCGGAAAAAAACAAAACAAACGGCACCAAACTGTTTCCTCAAACTACAACCAAAAGCACAACTTTCTGTTGAATTATACATTTCTGTCTGTCTGTCTGTCTGTCTGTCTGTCTGTCTGTCTGTCTGTCTGTCTGTCTGTCTGTCTGTCTGTCTGTCTGTCTGTCTGTCTGTCCGTCCGTCTATCTATCTATCTATAACACTTCTAACAGACAGCTCAAAATACTAAGAAAGACATTTAATTTGAACAGAGTTTAGCCAAATGAAGCATACTCATTTTTGGCCTCAATCACAAATATCTTCCAAAATGTTTTCTTATACATGTAGGATCAATTGGTTTTGGTAAACAAACAGCAGACCGCTTGTGGGCAAATACAACATGCTAATCACGCTAAATACAGCGCTAGCTAAGCAGGGGCTGGGCATGGCGAGCTATAATGACCAAAAATATCAATTAAGGAACAACTAATCAACTCAAAAGGTGATCGACTCACTCTCTAAGGAAGATTTCCGTCTCTGGATTTGACTTTCTTTCATGTTAAACTTGATTGAAGTGTTACATAAATTACTGGACAGTTTTCAGATGAAGTTAACATCCATTTCCAATTTGACTCATCAGCAATGACTAAATAAGTGCTTTTCCTGTAGCTGTACACCTGCCAGGCCAATGGGAACACCGGGGAATAAACATATGCCAAATTAAAGCCAGTTTTCCCTACTGTATATACATTTTTTTAGCGGACCACCATTAAATGCCGCGTAGCAGTGCCTTCAGTACATTATTGACGCAAGTGGCTGTTAGTTCAAAAGATGGTACATTTTTGTACAGATATCCATGGTTAAGAATTAGAAAGATTTTGGTTAATAACCCAATACCTGCAGAACTATTTTATGTATCAATGCGCTTTGAGTGTAGTCATTTGGTGGCTTGTTTTTCTCTGACTCTCCTCTCTCTCTCTCTCTTGCAGTATCTCTGTTGGTTTTCTCCTCATCACCTCTTACGCTCTGCAGTAACCTTTCTATAGATATCACTGGGAGAAAAATAACGACATTTCTGGGAAAAGTTTAGCTCCCGCTGATCCGTGGCCGGCTGATAGTTAATCTTTTCTCTGGCTTTGTATGGGAATCATAGTGTGGTATTCTCACGGAAGAATGCCTTGTTATGCTCAATTGTAGGTGTTTCTAAAGGCAAGGGGAAATCATGTTTTCATGACCATTTGCTGCTTATATTTGGAACATTTGTATGTATTTGTATGCACTCCCTGTTTCTGATTTTCATTTTTTTATCCGAAATGTCTTCACCTGTTCCCTCATGTTTGAAATCAATCTGTTGTTGAAGACACAAAAACAACAAACATGCTCAGAACTGAAAAGACAAACATTTTGATCTGAGGCTTATTGTACGCAAACAACCGAGTGGAACTTGATTTAGATTAAATAGGAGGAGAATTGTTATCCTGTTGTTTTCCAGAAATGTAAATCCGCTGTATCTCCTCTCCATCTGTCTCCAGCACCTCCTAATCTCTTCCTCTAACTGTGTTTTTAATCCACTTCTAAAGAGGCAGAAAATGCTAATTATGGAGCTCAGAAACAGACAACACTTACTGCGTGGAATCATGTTTTTTTTTCAGTGTCGGTTCGCTACGTTTCATGTTGTTGGAAGCCCAAAACAAAAGCCTTTTATATAATTGGCACTTAACAAAGGTTGGACATGAGTCACTGCACTCTCATCAGGGGCAAACAGACAGACCTTTTCACCACTGAGGTTATAACTTGCTTTTCTTGAAGACAAAGCCCAGATGTTTAACATTAACAATTACTGCCTTCATTTCGAGCCGTGAACCCTGACACTGGATCAGTTAAATGGAAGCCAGTTATTATTCATTTTAGTATTTATTAATCTAGTCCAAAAAAGTGTTGCTAGTTTTATCAGAACATCTATCAACACTGTCCTTCATAATAATGGTCCATGCAACTAAACTGCATTCTCATCATGAAGTAAATGTACAGTAAGTCACTTTGGATAAAAGTGTCAGCTGAAGGTATTGTGATGATTTCCTCCAGATTATAATTGCATTTGAAAACATGTGGATAACTATAAAACGGAACAAAAACAAATGTAACAACATTTCCTTGCTTTTGTTTAGGCAACAACACTAGTGGGTTAAGTTTAGTAACATTGAGTGCCTCTGTATTCAATCAATCTCCTAAATGATGTTACTTAATGTCAACTTTGCCTGGTGTTATCATAAGATAATTAAGTTAAGATGTACTTGATTGATCCCAATTTAGGCCATGTTTGCGTTGCACATACAGTAAGTCGAAATTAAAAGAGTAGAAATAAACTATTCTAAAATGTAAACATCTTAAAATAGAAATAAAACAGCATTCAAAAAGTAGACAAATACTAATATACGGTAGACAAAATATAAAGCAGGGTATTATTTACATTAAGTGTGTAAGGAAATGCTCTGATACAAGCAGGAAGAAACAATAAACAAAATGGAATTTAACTAATAACTCCAGCGAGAAAAATAAAGGTGATGTTTATCAAATGTTATTACATGTCTTAGTGGAATACTCAATTCTTATTGGTCAATTTAGACATTCCAGGGGTTGTTTAATTCTTGTTAAAAGACCGTTGCTAAGGAAAACAGACCGTTGCTAAGGAAAACAGACCATTGCTAAGGAAAACAGACTGTTGCTAAGAAGAACAGACCGTTGCTAAGGAGAACAGACTGTTGCTAAAGAGAAGAGACTGTTGCTAAGGAGAACAGACCGTTGCTAAGGAAAACAGACCGTTGCTAAGGAAAACAGACTGTTGCTAAGAAGAACAGACCGTTGCTAAGGAGAACATACTGTTGCTAAGGAGAACAGACTGTTGCTAAAGAGAAGAGACTGTTGCTAAGGAGAACAGACCGTTGCTAAGGATTTATGGCTAAGGTTATTAAGTATATAGCCGTGCAATAGGAGGGGTGAGTTGTTGCAAGATGGCGTCAGGATCCTTCTCAATATATGTGATCTTTTTTAATTAATAACCGCCTTGTTGCATTATCCCTTACATAGCTGATAACAATACATACATTATTGAAAAGATACTAACTAACATGAGTATTGATGTAGGTGAGATAATGATCCATGAGGGTTTGAAGACTGGCTCAAGGAATAATTGATTAGTGATGGTGTTTAGATATGTACACATGACCAAATATGTATATATGTTCATTTTAATTAATTTCTTAGTTTATAGTTATTTTATCATTTTAGTCTTTGATTTTATCCTTCAAGGTAATTTTGGAGAAACCAGCTCGAGTGCTCTATAATTTGAAAATACACAGCCGGAAGAAATCTGCCACTTCCTTACAGAGCCCCTCCTCCAACACACACGAACGCGCACATGACCAATGAGGGCACGAGATCAGTTTGTGCACAGATGGAAGGCTGACAGGCAGGTAGGCCATCCAGTTACTTTAGCCGGCTCAGATGATTGGTCGTGCTTTTTACAGCGCCACGGCTTCCACAGATGATATTTCTTTATGGATTTGTTGTCAAAGCACTTCAGATATTCACTGCTATCGGGATGTTAAGAGCATTCCATGGAATATAACAACAAGTGTATCTCGAGCCGGTTTCTCAAACTTACCTACCCCACCTTTAATTGTATTAATCTGTGCGGTGCTGTTTTTCAATCTTACCCTGTTGCTGTTAAACTACTGACCCACAGGGATTAATGAAGGTCCATTTCATCTTTATCTTCCATCAGCGAGACAATTTGGATTACTAAAATCTCAAAGAGAGAATTATTATTATCTGAAATCGAAGACAAGTCTCAGTGCTGAAAAGGCAACTCTACGAGGGAATTAGAAAACTAGGGAAAGACTAAATCAATTAGCCTCTCAGTGAGAGAGACGCTGTCGAGCCCCAGGTTTTTTTTCGTGTTGAATAACCTGCTGATTCAGAGTCTGTTAGAAATCCTGCTGAGTCGGGAACTGGAGACGTGGAGGGATTTCACGAAGATTTCTACGACTAATTAACTGCTGCTGCTTCAATTCCCCTCCAAACTTCTCACGATTACACACTCGAAAAATATGAGTAGGAGTGTGAAAACAAGTAGAGTTCTCTGCCTCGCTTTAAATCAGTGTGTGACAGTCTGGGAGAAGGAGGAATATAAGAGACCGAGACAGAATAACAGGCATACATAACACAGGAGGAGAGAAGCACATTTGAGAGTTTTTGAGTGTTTTCCCCTTTTAGTGTCACTCTACAAGGAACATCCATTCCTCTATCAGTTGCCTCTTAAGTTTCCTCTAAGGCTTTGAAGATGACTCAGCAATAATGTAGGACATATGCTCAACAACCGACTGTTTTCCAACTTATTTCTTCTTGCATTCATAGAAGACCAGGACAAAAAGCTCCTTATGAAGGGTTAAAAACGTAATTTAATGAAGCATCTTTGGTGTGGTTTGAAGAGATTCAAATGTCTGAGATTATATTAATAATGAAACTATATACAGGGTTCATACACTTTTTCACCAATGATTTTCAATGACTTCTCCAGGACCTTTACCTAATTTTCCATGACCAAAAAAAATTACTCTTTCTCAGCGTACCACTGAAAATGGTTTATTTTAACATGGAACAGGAAAATAAGGTCTGCATATGAAACATGTTTCTATCTAAAACAAATCAAATAGTAGGCTTACTAGCTCCTACACGCTAAAGCAACTAAAACCTCTCACCAGCAAAACACCTCGTCAGTTAAATGCCATTTTACGTCTCATTACTATTAGGGCTGTCAAACGATTAAACATTTTAATCAGATTAATCACAGCTTAAAAATTAATTAATCAGATTAATCACCATTCGAACTATGTCCAAAATATGCCATTTCTTTATGTATATTGTTGTGGGAATGGAAAGATAAATGAAAGAAGGCGGATATATCCATTTAACATACAGTATCTGTTTATTACAACATTGTTCTACGTGTCAAAATGAAAGACAGCCCACACACCTATCAATCATCAAACCGTGGGGTCTTAATTCATTACGTGTTGATTTCTATCAACATGTAATGCTGTATCGATGTATATAGAGATGTGCTACAGCAAAAGTATTCTCCGTCAGGACTTCCTGCAACAACACCACGCCGTTATCGTGATTCTGATTGGCCAGAAGACATTATCAAAGATGTTCTATTGAGAAGATGATCACTACGTGACAAAAGTTTTCAAAACCGTTTCTGGTCTTCGGTATTTCCAGACAAGTGGCTCCTGAAATCAATCTTACATAATTAAAAATAATTTAGACAGCATTTATTACTAAACGATACAGTATGTATTATCATTATAGTATTACTATTTCGGCGATTAGCTAAAATATAAATTATATTTGATGCAACTTTAGTTACATTTCCATGACTTTTCCAAAATCTTGGGAAAAATATTGTTTTCCATAACTTTTCCAGGACCTGGAATTAGCATTTTGAGTTTCCATGACTTTTCCAGGTTTTTAATGACCGTAAGAACCCTGTATATACGACAGGAGTTGTTATTATATCTTACCCGTTTTAAACCAATGTTTAGACTGATGCAATACATGTTTTGTGACCATTTGGTAAGGTTAGTTTGAGGGTATTTGTTTAGTTTTAAACGTTTTTTAAGTCAGATTAGGGCGGGTTAGGGTTTCTATGATATGCATTAACTATTTCCAAGTTCGTTTCTTAGGTTTTCGTTATCAGGGTCCCATTCCACATTTGTCCATTGTGTCTTTTTGTATTTTTAACTAATTGTATATAAATACATTTAATTGAATTAATGTCCCAGTTCAAATAGCGCCAAATCTAATTCAACACCAGTGAATAAAATCAGAAAAACACTAATGGGAATAAAGGTGTTATTTTCCCTTTGTCCTATGTCTTTGTTTATTATATCTAACCTTATTAAACCAATGTTTAGACTGATAAAATACGTGTTTGGCAGTTGGACTGGATTTGTTTTAGGGTATTTGGTTGGTGTCAAGGGTTTTGTAGGTCAGATTAGGTTTAGGGTTTTTGTTAGTCGTAATCCGTTTCAAGTTTTAAATGTGTTATACCTTCTCTTCAATGTAAGAAAAACATTTTTTGGGACCATTTGGTAGTTTGGCTGTATTAGTTTTAGGGTATTTGGTTAGTGTTAAGGGTGTTTTAGGTCTGATAAGGGTTCTGGTTTTTGAATAATCGTGAACTATTTCCAATTCAAGACGTGTAATGGCCCGTCCACACGTGTCTGAAGCTCGACCAACAACCAATCACATGAATCTCCCGCCCCTGACACGAAAGCAGCGGTTTGATTGGCTAGAGCTTGTACTGGCATATGATTTGATTGGCTGACGCTTCCACCGAAAGCTTTAGAAGCTTCAAAAGTTGTAATTTGCTCAACTTTTGCAGCCTGAAACGCCAGGAAAGCTCCGCTCTGCTTCCCACAATGCAGTTCGGCGAAAAGTGACGTCTCCCCATTCAAAGTGAATGGGCAGAAGCGTTGGAAGAAGCTTCCAACGTCGCTGTGTGGACGGGCCGTTAGAAAGATATCTTTTAAATATACTTCATTTTTGGTGTCCAGATCCCTGTTCTCAAGATTCAGACATCGCATTTGGTTGTCCCATTTCCCATTTCACCATAAAGTGTTGTGATTATACTTGTTTTTTCAACTGTTTGTGGATACATTAATTGAATTGGAGTAAAGTCCCTCATAAAATAGCGACAAATTGGGGTCGAATGCACAAACAATTAGACAAAAACACTTCTGGACAGAAAGTCGTTCGGTTCAGAACGGCTTAAAAAGTTCCTCTTTGATAACAACCCCTCAAGAGAAGAATGGTAGCTTTTGTCGCAGTACTTTATACAGACATCACGTGGTCACATTTCTATCTTTAATAGCATAACTACTAATGAAGCAACCCAAATACAATTTCAAATTAAAGTCGTACAGGACTACATGTTGCTGTGAGTCGGCGATAAGCGATTATATCTCCAGGGGGCGGTGGGAGTAGGAGGCATTGTTCATACATTTGTACTTTTTTGTAATTGAAACACTTTACTTTTAATGCACTGACCTCTTGACTTTAATGTGCAGTTGTCCATTTAACTTTGATTTACATTTAACAGGAGTAAGCATTAAAGTTAGTTGTTATTTAAAACAGCTAATGGGTGTTAATAACCCGAACAAATTACATACTTTATTCTCTTTTTTCCTTCTTTTAAAGTGAATATTGACCTTAGATATACAAGCTTAATGTTACATTTTGTATAAGGACTGACAGTTTAATATGCAACAATTAGGGTTTGTTAAAAAGTGTGTAAAATAATAGGTTTTTGGGTTGGTACATTAATCAATCAATCAATCAATCAATGTTTATTTATATAGCCCAATATCACAAATGTTACATTTGTCTCAGTGGACTTCACAGTTTGTACAGAATATCAGTATGACAATACGACACCCTCTGTCCTTAGACCCTCTGTCCTTAGACCCTCTGTCCTTAGACCCTCTGTCCTTAGACCCTCACATCGTACAAGGACAAACTTCCAGAGAAAACCCACAGTTTAAAGGGAACATGGGAGAAACCTCAGGGAGAGCAACAGAGGAGGGATCCCTCTCCCAGGACGGACAGACGTGCAATAGATGCTGTGTGTAAATCAAAGAGATAATACATTTGCAACATAGGTAGACCAAATGTTTGGAAATGCATGTGTGTATAATAGGAAGATGAATCCACGAGGATATCCATCCAGGACCTACTGTTGCATGAAAAAGTATGTGAACCCTTTGGAATGATCTGGATTTCTGCATAAGTTGGTCATAAAATGTGTTCTGATCTTCATCTAAGTCACAACAATAGACAAACACAGTCTGCTTAAACTAATACCACACAAACAATGATATGTTTTCATGTTTTTATTGAACACACCATGTAAACATTCACAGTGCAGGGTGGAACAAGTATGTGAACCCCGAGGCTAAAGACTTCTTCAAGAGCTAATTGGAGTCAGGAGTCAGCCAACCTGGAGTCCAATCAATGAGACGAGATTGGAGGTGTTGGTTAAAGCTGCCCTGCCCTATAAAGAATACACATCAGTTTTGAATTTGCTATTCTTAAGAAGCATTGCCAGATGTGAACCATGCCTCGCACAAAAGAGCTCTCAGAAGACCTACGATTAAGAATTGTTGACTTGCATAAAGCTGGAAAGGGTTCCAAAAGTATCTCTGAAAGCCTTGATGTTCATCAGTCCACGGTAAGACAAGTTGTCTATGAATGGAGAAAGGTCAGCACTGTTGCTACTCTCCCTAGGAGTGGCCGTCCTGTAAAGATGACTGCAAGAGCACAGAATGCTCAATGAGGTGAAGAAGAATCCTAGAGTGTCAGCTAGAGACTTAAAGAAATCTCTGGCACATGCTAACATCTCTGTTGACGAATCTACGATACGTAAAGCACTGAACAAGAATGGAGTTCATGGGAGGACACCACGGAGGAAGCCACTGCTGTCCAGAACAAACATTGCTGCACGTTTGAAGTTTGCAAAAGAGCACCTGGATGTTCCACAGCACTACTGGCAAAATATTCTGTGGACAGATGAAACCAAAGCTGAGTTGTTTGGAAGGAACACACAACGCTATGTGTGGAGAATCCAAAGGGTTCACATACTTTTTCTTGCAACTGTATGTCAGACATCCAGTCTGATATTGGCCATTAGCATCTATCGAACCTCTGTCAGGCATATATCTAACCATGTAACCAACATCTCAGCTAAAAGTAACAGAAAATAAACTCCTGAGGTTAATTCCCCAACACAATGCTGTCCATTTGAGGGTTTAAATTAAATCAGATACAGCGCTCTCCATTACGGGGACCCACATGGAATTCTCATTATCTACAGACCCTCGGGTGAAAGACAAACAAAGACAAAGTGTGTATGGCAGCAGGTTAGCAAGTGCAATTATGAGGCCTATAAACATTGTGCTGCATGAGCTGTTTGCAAATATGCTATGGTCACTCTTTTCTTATTTCTTTAATTGGTGCTCTTTTCAAAACTTTACAAGACCAAATTCATGAGCATGTTTGACATTCTCTGAATATTAATGTACATATTTGGTATTTCAGTGTATAGTTAGGATCAAAGGAGCACTTTCTGCTTCATTATGTCAACAGATATATGATGTGGTTGGAAAAATCCATTAAGACTTCCCTCTGATCACAGCTATGGCATCACCTCCCCTTTATTATATACAATATATCATGTAGGTGGGTGCATGTTGTCCTAAGGCCTGCAAAAAACCGACGTATTTCATTAATACAGGAGGTACACTGAGTAATATTGGTATGGCGGTTCATATGCTGCTGCTTAGCATTCACCGAGAAAACCCGTTTTTCATTTTATAGCACAATCCCACATTCGGTGTGAAGATCTAAAGAAACAGAACGCCACGAGGCTCGCTTTGATTCCTCCTAATGCTGACTGAATTATTGAGGACGCCATGCGTTAAGAATTACAAGGAACTAGAATAGTTTTGAGTGCGCGAGAACATCAGAGGGGACTGACCTCTTGATTTTAATTTGCAGTTGTCCATTTAAAGTGGACCTATCATGCTATATTGGAAACATATATTGTAGGGCCATACCTATACAAAACATGTCTGTGACGTTTTTTTGCTTCAAATCCCAAACAGTTCACCCATCTTGGGTCCTTAGTTTGAAAATAAAATAAAGAGGAGGCGGAGCTAATGCCTGATCAGAATTCTACCGGAGATAAAGTTAAATTCTGCTGTGATAAAACGCCATCCTGTTTAAACCACGTCAAGGATTATTTCTGAAACAGTATGGAGCTCAAATGCTTTTTCTCTTGCGGGTTTATCACAAGGTGAGTTCCTTTTTTGATTTCCTGCTTTTTAAACACATGCTCTTCAGTACAGGTTAGCTCTGAGTGTTAGCGATGCTAATGTAAACAAAGACCAGATTACGTCCAAAACACGTCAGGCATTGTTTCTGATAGCAACTTTCTGTGGGTCCGCCGCCGACTTGACGTCAGATCGGCAGCAAATCTGTATCCGCTCGTTGTAGCCCCGTTTTTAAAAGATTTGGGTACGGAGGAAAAGAGAGGGTTTTATTTTCTGACGCTGCGTGAGTTCCCCGACGCACCGGGGACACATAGTTATGTAGTTACAGTTTAACATAGGTGTGTTGGAAAAATTGGGGAAATAAGGAAATACTGCTGCTTACTGTACCATGCACCGATTTTTCATTTTATAATACAATCCCACATTCAGTGTGAAGATCTAAACAAACAGAACGCCACGAGGCTCGCTTTGATTCCTCCTAATGCTGACTGAATTATTGAGGACCCCATGCATTAAGAATTACAAGGAACTAGAATAGTTTTGTGCATGTGTGCGTGAGAACATCAGAGGGGACATGCTCACAAGGAGCTTCAAATACCTGCAGAGCAGCAGGAGGTCGAGCTCTGATCTATTAAACATGCATCATGGCGCTCACTTCACTGACACTACGGCTGGAAGGTATTTTAGTACTTCTGTGACACATCCCAAGCTGTCGAATGAAACCATGTCACGGGAAAGGTCTGAATAACAAAAATGAAGTTAGGAAGTTGGTTTTAAATCTTTTATAGGATGTTTTTGAGAATACTTTTGGTGTTTTTACGAGATTGCTACAGACACAAGTTGGTCAAATATGAAAAATATCGTTGAAAACTACACTATGAACTATATTTTGTTCCCATATGCATTTGTTCAAATGGAGCGATGATGGTGCATTTAAAAAAACTGGTCTTTTCTTATTTTAACAGTTATATCGTAGCTTTCAATCAATCACATGTCGGTAAAAGATATATAAAATAAAACATTTCCGTATTAAAATGTCCAAAAACGACTAGATCTGTTATATATTTGCTGAGTTGTGCACTAACTTGATCCCAAATGTTTACAACATGTTTTAAACCCAGAATGAAAGTGTAACTTCAAGGTCTGGGACAAATCTTATTCGGGAAACAAGCCAAGCTAACGTTAGCGTCTGAGAAACTTGAAGAGTGATTTTTTGTTGTGTTTTGTTTTCTAAATACAGTAAAGAGTTTTTTTGTCGAGTCATTGCATTGGAGTCCAAGGGCGCGTCTCACTTCTCTGATTTTTCATTTCCTCGCTCCTCGGGCTCGGTATCACCGGAAGTTGATTTGTCTGCGCCATCTTGAGTAGCTTTGAGGATTGAGGAGTGATAACGGAGGAGCGATAATCGAGGAACCACCAGACCATCCTCCGGTGAATTCCTCAGATACTCGCCCCGCCCCCTTACTGCGTACCGCTCACTGATTGGACGATGCAGTGCATGCACTGATCTGGCTGCTGTCAGACGATCAGCTGTGCAGCGTCATCACAAACGGACGTCGCTTCACGTGACGCTCCGGAGGAAAGGACGTCCCATTGCTCTTAAAACTCATTTCCGTGCTTCTCGTGGTTTCCTTGCGTCTCTCCTTGCTTCCCTGGTGGGAGGGACTAGTCGCAGGGAAACGACGCAAGTGAGGGACGCAAGGAATCCATTTAACCGAAGTGAGATGCAGCTGAGGTCATTGTGTCACGTTCCTAACAACATTTATACATCACTACTTTCTTCTGCTTATAAGTCCTCTTTCACTCGTCAATGAAAGAAAACACAATGCAGTTTTACCTTATACAATACCTTATAATACATTAACCCATGACCATCACACAGGGCTATATGTACAGTACATCATTAACTCATGACACGTACCTGTAAAATGTTGACCCTTATCTTTCATTTCAGTCTATAGCTATGTAACAGACGTTCAAAGACATTTAAAGGTGTTCTGTCTTTAAAGTTACTTTCCATCTCCAAGGCAGAGCGTTAAAAAAGGTATTCGCCGACTGATTAAAACTCAGTGGGCGAATCTGTTCCTTTTTGCTGCGCTTCAGGGAGGGAAACATGTCTGCCTTTTAAATGGAAATTCATGTTTCCAACACTTAGCGTTTCATTGACTGTGCATATATGCTTGAAGCTTTGAAGGGAAATGCATTCATACTTTAAACGTCTGTTCGCCTAAGCAGTGAAAATCTAATACATTTGTTTACTTTTAAAGCGTCTAACATCCTGCTTAGTAGTTCAAAATAAGATGTAAGAAGAAAAAAGGCAATACATACCATCCACATTCATATACCACACATTTGGACGTCTCATAGGACGGGAGTTTTAGTTTGTTTATCTTCTGTGATGGCTGAAAAAGGAAGTGAGGTTCACGGAGAGGCTTTTAAAAAGTATCAGAAGCACAGGAGGAAAAAAACCAAAATGAATCAAACATCAACCGATTGAAAAATAGAGACCAACCACCAATCACCTTCAATCATTTAGAGGCAGAGTCCAAACAAATCAAGAAAGATCGGGAGTAGTGTGAGTTCATGAAGGTTTGAAGATGTGTTGACTAAAGGAGGTATTTAATAATGGAGAAAGCCTTCAAACATAGACAACATCTGGCTCTGTCAATCTCAAGTTGGAGAAACATCCATTGAGACTTCAATCATGAGTTTTTTCTGGACAGA
This sequence comes from Pogonophryne albipinna, assembly GCA_028583405.1. Taxonomy (NCBI): domain Eukaryota; kingdom Metazoa; phylum Chordata; class Actinopteri; order Perciformes; family Artedidraconidae; genus Pogonophryne; species Pogonophryne albipinna. The sequence goes on from CM053248.1 coordinate 40,616,905, forward strand.
TCTATCATCTAAAGTGCAATGCTTCAAATTGCATCCATCTCAAGATACAGTAAAAGCCTGATAAACATGAGGGTGCTGACATCAAGATGCTGTGTGTTTGTGTGTGAATATTGAATTTATTCATCTCCTCTCTTAACAAACAATAAAAATAACATGTCCTGATACACGCCTCAAACAAACGTCTGGTACACACTAAAAGCCCAATCCTGAACAAATACAGCACCTAGAAGCAGATGTTGGTCCAAATGGTGCAATTTTCTTATTATTTCTTTATCCTTTCACGGTGAAGACATTAGAATTCAGCCCTCAGGTTTAAAGGCAGAGCAAAACATGACAAAAATATTTAACAAAAATGAGTTTCTTTAATTCAGCAATACCCAACACTATTCAAGCCTATCAGCAGCATCATAATAATAATACATTACATTCATAAAGCGCTTTTCCTGGTGCTCAAAGCGCTTTACAAGCAAGTAAAGAAGACAAGAAAATAACAACCATGGATGAAAGGCCATGGAAGTATGAGAAAGCCGTTTAAAATGAGGGAATACATCTGGATTGGGGTTATTTGTTGGAGGAGTTGAATTCAAATATCAGTCTTTCTCCAGAATCACATGCTGTGCCTCACTTTGTGTTCTTTTATCGGCTATTTTGAGAGCATTAGTGGGTCCGAAGAATGGCAAGATGGACTATAAGTACCTGATGGTGCACTCAGTCAAAAGGTTGAGTGAGGACTGTTGTGGTTGCTCTGGTAAACACAGTCAAATACAAAAAACGGCTCAGCTCTCAATATTAAAGTAATGATAAAAGCCCTGGTATATTTCACTGAGTTGATTGAGCGATCTCGAATGATAAAACCATGGATGCTACTCAACGTTTCCGCCAGACGGGCGTCTTGCTGTCATTTGTCATTCCGAAAAATTCGAGAGAAGATCGAGAGTTTTTATCGCTTGAAATGACGAAAAAGAAAAAGGACATCCCTCTGTTGGAGGGGCAAAGGAGTCTGGTGACGGAACACAATAAAACACCGCCGCATCTTCCAAGGACCAAGGACCCTGTCAGCAGCGGTGATTTGATACTAGGTGATGTATCATGTATTGACAAATGTTACTATTGTCTATCGTGTGTGTGTGCATACGTAAAGAGATAGTATCTATAAGGGACGGCGCAATTCAAAATTCAAGTCACGTGACACAACGTGAAAAAATGTAAACATACTTACAAACAATGCATTAATCTAGTATTTAGGGTAAAAGAAGTCAATAACCGTCCTTCTTTTTACTTCATCAGTTGAGAACGCTGTTTCCACCCAACTCGAAGCTAACGTTAGCTTTAGCTTGCTGAATGAATAAAAGATAAAAGATGATATTACAGCCTTGAAAATAGACTTTTCTTATACCTTTGTCGAACAATAATGGACAATTCAACGTTGTATATCCATCACAAACATTATTGCAAGAACGCCTCTGAACACACGTTGGAGATATTCATTGCAAGACTCCTTGACATTATGGCATTTCAGTCTGTTATACACTATAAAACAGAATAATAGACCGAGCTGCACGGACACCGGGAAATACGACCGCCTACCTTCAAATATATACAATATATCTCCGTGTAGAGGAGATTGGATACGCTACACTCTGAAGAGCACAGTCAATCATGAAATGTAAACCCGCTGGGGGGCAAATAGCTATCAAACCAATCTTATATATGTGCTCTATTCTATTTGCTGTGTTTGCCGACTCACTCCTGCAGGTCCTTTTTCAATATTTGAGTTACTGCACAATGCCCTTCTATCTACGTGCAAGAGACATTTCACTTTTAACAAGCTTTCAAGGGTCTGCTTTTTTACTTTGTAACATCTCCAGCTGCTATGTTCCTGAAAATAACATCAAGGCACCTCGAGACTTTCTTCACATCAACCAAACTCCCCTGGGATTTAAAAAGTAAAAATGTCATCAGTTAAAAATAATAATTAGTACATAATAAAATGGAGGTCACTGTGGGAGTGAGTCAGATAAAGTGACTCAGCTGTGCTTACGCAGTGACAAAGGGGATTAACTAAATAATTAACTCCAGCTATTTTTGATTAATTAGCAGGTTGCTAAGTGTCTGCATGAATTAACCTTTTCACAACAGGCAGGTCTGCATGTCAGCAATGAAAGCTCAGCTGTGATTAAAGGCCCTGACACACCAAGCAGTCACCAGAGAACTCACCGACGCCGACTGTTGCGTCGCCGTGTTCTCCTGCGTCTTGGCCATGCGTCGCACTGGAACACACCGCAAAGACTTCAGCCGAGCACGTACGAACTGCGCATGCGTGAGTGGCAATAACTCTCCTTACCAGCAGGCGGCGGTAGTGTGTATTTGTCATTCAAAAGAGGCAACAACCGGAAGACAGAGAAGAAGAACAGACTGCGTGATCTAAACAAACAACAAATAGCGTGTGCGTTCCATTTTCACTCTCGTCCATCGAAAACATGTTTCGTGCGGTACTGGAGCTATCAGCCATTGGAGTGTTGCTTGTGGAAGACATTCTCAAGCAACCGTTTTGCTTCTCATGCACTGATTGGCTAGCTGAACAGCCAATCAGAGTGATTTCTTTGTCCGACTGCCTGTGGCCGACGCAAGGCCGATTCAACATGTTGAATCGGCCGTGCGTCGGCCATGAAAGGCCAAATAAGGTGTGTCACGGCCGACGGTGTGTCACACACCAAATTGAGTTTGGGCGACGGGGCACGCTTCGTCGTCCGACTAACGAAAACGGCCGGTTTCGGCTTGGTGTGTCAGGGCCTTAAAACATTAATGATGGCAGGAGCTTTCTTTTGTTGAGACTTGCTATCATGAATGCTGGCTTTCTGAACACTATATTAATATATGAAGGTCCACCTTCTACTTATTCTTCTTCTATATTAGAGAAAAGCAATTGTTAATGCTATTAATTCCACTTCCTGCAATGATTCTGCAAAATGTCTTCTGGGAAAAGGTCTATTACTGCAGAAACAAACAAAGACATAGAAGACATTGGCAGCTACAGCTCTTTTGTCTACTATCCTCCCAAATTCAGATAAAACATATTTCTTTAGACGATCCTCTCAATCACCAACACACTGCTTTGATGTGTCGATTAGTCTTATTTAGGGCCCGAACACAGACAGACTGAGTGAAGGACCTATTGTAATTGCTAGGATTATTATTACTAGTATTGGCGTAATGAACAGCCGTTTCGAAGGCCTGAACGTGCTGCAACAGTTGATTTGTTTGACATAAAAGAGAGTTCCTGCATATATGGGCGTGGCCAAATGGCTCGGCTGCGTAACTTCGTCGTACAATAGAGCGGTGCAGGGATGACGTATTTACTCGGAAGTAAGCTGCTGGTTCCCTCGACAAAAAAACAATGAGATTTCTCCATAGGATTTTGGAATATTGTAAAAAATGCTAACGTGATGCTATAAAGGAACTACAGCCGAGTCCAGCAGCACGACTTCAACGTCACGCCGACTTAAGATCCATATTCAAACACACAGATTCTAAATGGAACAAGTTGAAGCGTTTGTTTGAACACTTTGCAGGAGGCAGGGACTTGCTTTCAAGCAGAACAGGGCAAACTAACTTAGAGGAGTGTTTACGTGTTCGGCGTAATGACGTACAACGTCCTCCACGACTTCTGTAGTCCTTTTCAGCCACTTGGTAACAACCATCGTTTTTCAGACACGTCAACTCCTCAGAAATCACCAGAGGGGTCACTGCTGATGGATTTAATGTCGTAGAACAAAACGTGATCCGTCTCTTCAATGTGTCTCAACCACAGACCTTATTTCAGATATTTTCCAAAATCCTATGGAGAGATCCCATTGGCTCTGAGACGAGGGAACAGGAAGTGGAGAAATGCTGACTCACTTCCGGGTTTTAGGACTCATCACTGCACCACTCTATCTCCAACCTGCTCCAAATATCTAATGCTTGATAAGAGCCTGAAGACATTTACAGCTTGATTATTAGTCATGGCGCGACCAGCTGCTCACAGGAAGTCAGCCTTGTGTAAGAAATGTCACATTAACATGAAAATGACGATGTGTGGTCGACATGTGGAGACGAACTACATACTGTTTTTAAAGAGTGGGATCTCGAGACATTTTTCACAACTAAATTGTCCAGCATAATATGACTGAATGTGTAATAGGTGATATTGGGCTATAATTATTAAACTTGATTGAATTGATTGTTAACTGGAATCAGTACAAAGAAGAGGTGCAAGATTCATTTTTGGAGATTATGAATGGGACAGCAGTGTCACAGAAATGCTCAAGCGGTTGAACTGGGTGGAATTAAGCGAAAGGCGGCGATTGGCTCGTTTGGTTCTCTTCTTCATGATTGTCCATAACATCTCAGCCATTGATGCATCAATGTACCTAGAGCCAGTTAGAAGAAGTGCAACCCGTAAAGCCAACTCTTTGAACTTCGAGCGAATTTTCGCAACTAGTGACACTCTTAAATACTCCTTCTTTCCGAGAACAATCAGAGAGTGGAACTTGCTACCAGAAGAAGCTGTCATCGCAGAAACCGTGGAGTGCTTCCGGAGACATTTAGCGGGGATCATCCATCCCCCACTGAGCGTGATACCTCTGGGTTCTGCTCAGTATTAATCCAGATCCAGAACACTGGCCCAGTTTGTTAAATTTGAGAATTGTTAGATGGAGCAAACACACTTTCTTTGACAGTATCAGTAGCTCTTATGATGCAAGATCACCCAAACGTTTCCATTATTACCGTTCCTTTCAGTCAGCATGACTTTCCCTTTCCTTCTCACTGTTGTTCTGTAAAAAGCCGGTGTGAACTTGATCCAGAAGACAACAACACATCGTCTTTTCTTCCGTCCAACCAAAGCATGAAGCAGATCGACTGCTGTGCTTGGATTTGTATTCTCTCACTGAGAGTTGCAAGCAGTTTCAGAAAACACTGGATGTCAAATATGAATAGCATTTCTTCTTACTGGCCTGTGAGGCGAGAAAACAACATGGATTTATCTGACAAAAACAAAAGGCCACTGCAAAACAGCAGCTTCCCTTTTTTGACCACTTTCGACGTTTTTCTGCATTTATGTTGTACTATAATTTTCTACCAATTTGCACACGTTGTCATGTAGATTGATGTTGATGTGCAATTTGCTTCTAATTGCTGCTGACGCTGTAATTATTGTGTTTATCAGCTCGTCAGATTCAGCGATTATCTTTTTAATGGCAGAAAAAAATATCCAGATCTACTCTTTAAAGTAGAGACACTACATACTGATATACTCCTGAACATCAGCAGGAGAGGACTCTTTAAAGTAGAGACACTACATACTGATATACACCTGAACATCAGCAGGAGATGACTCTTTAAAGTAGAGACACTACATACTGATATACACCTGAACATCAGCAGGAGATGACTCTTTAAAGTAGAGACACTACATACTGATATACACCTGAACATCAGCAGGAGAGGACTCTTTAAAGTAGAGACACTACATACTGATATACACCTGAACATCAGCAGGAGAGGACTCTTTACAGTAGAGACACTACATACTGATATACAGCTGAACATCAGCAAGAGAGGACTCTTTAAAGTAGATACACTACATACTGATATACACCTGAACATCAGCAGGAGAGGACTCTTTAAAGTAGAGACACTACATACTGATATACACCTGAACATCAGCAGGAGAGGACTCTTTAAAGTAGAGACACTACATACTGATATACACCTGAACATCAGCAGGAGAGGACTCTTTAAAGTAGAGACACTACATACTGATATACACCTGAACATCAGCAGGAGAGGACTATTTAAAGTAGAGACACTACATACTGATATACACCTGAACATCAGCAGGAGAGGACTCTTTAAAGTAGAGACACTACATACTGATATACACCTGAACATCAGCAGAAGAGGACTCTTTAAAGTAGAGACACTACATACTGATATACACCTGAACATTAGCAGGAGAGGACTCTTTAAAGTAGAGACACTACATACTGATATACACCTGAACATCAGCAGGAGAGGACTCTTTAAAGTAAAGACACTACATACTGATATACACCTGAACATCAGCAGGAGAGGACTCTTTAAAGTAGAGACACTACATACTGATATACACCTGAACATCAGCAGGAGAGGACTCTTTAAAGTAGAGACACTACATACTGATATACACCTGAACATCAGGAGGAGAGGACTCTTTAAAGTAGAGACGCTACATACTGATATACACCGGAACATCAGCAGGAGAGGACTCTTTAAAGTAGAGACACTACATACTGATATACACCTGAACATCAGCAGGAGAGGACTCTTTAAAGTAGAGACACTACATACTGATATACACCTGAACATCAGCAGAAGAGGACTCTTTAAAGTAGAGACACTACATACTGATATACACCTGAACATTAGCAGGAGAGGACTCTTTAAAGTAGAGACACTACATACTGATATACACCTGAACATCAGCAGGAGAGGACTCTTTAAAGTAAAGACACTACATACTGATATACACCTGAACATCAGCAGGAGAGGACTCTTTAAAGTAGAGACACTACATACTGATATACACCTGAACATCAGCAGGAGAGGACTCTTTAAAGTAGAGACACTACATACTGATATACACCTGAACATCAGGAGGAGAGGACTCTTTAAAGTAGAGACGCTACATACTGATATACACCGGAACATCAGCAGGAGAGGACTCTTTAAAGTAGAGACACTACATACTGATATACACCTGAACATCAGCAGGAGAGGACTCTTTAAAGTAGAGACACTACATACTGATATACACCTGAACATCAGCAGGAGAGGACTCTTTAAAGTAGAGACACTACATACTGATATACACCTGAACATCAGCAGGAGAGGACTCTTTAAAGTAGAGACACTACATACTGATATACACCTGAACATCAGCAGGAGAGGACTCTTTAAAGTAGAGACACTACATACTGATATACACCTGAACATCAGCAGGAGAGGACTCTTTAAAGTAAAGACACTACATACTGATATACACCTGAACATCAGCAGGAGAGGACTCTTTAAAGTAGAGACACTACATACTGATATACACCTGAACATCAGCAGGAGAGGACTCTTTAAAGTAGAGACACTACATACTGATATACACCTGAACATCAGCAGGAGAGGACTCTTTAAAGTAGAGACACTACATACTGATATACACCTGAACATCAGGAGGAGAGGACTCTTTAAAGTAGAGACGCTACATACTGATATACACCGGAACATCAGCAGGAGAGGACTCTTTAAAGTAGAGACACTACATACTGATATACACCTGAACATCAGCAGGAGAGGACTCTTTAAAGTAGAGACACTACATACTGATATACACCTGAACATCAGCAGGAGAGGACTCTTTAAAGTAGAGACACTACATACTGATATACACCTGAACATCAGCAGGAGAGGACTCTTTAAAGTAGAGACACTACATACTGATATACACCTGAACATCAGCAGGAGAGGACTCTTTAAAGTAGAGACACTACATACTGATATACAAAAACAAGCGAATGACATGGAAAACAAATCACTTTTTTAATATCAATAATGTCAAACATGATATCATATAGGCCTATGCCTCCTTAGTATTACCTTATATAAAATGAAATACTTTACTTTGAATAATTAGTGTTTTGTATTTTTTCCATATACTACTTCTCCCATTCACAAATCTGAAATCAAATTAAAAACATCAAAAATTCTATTAATATGTAACAAATATATTCCATATCCGAGCAGAAGAAACAGCCTTCAAGGGTCAAACTCTGCACATACATCATTCAGCAGTGAAGCTCAAACATTCAACTGTATGAACAAGCAATACTTTGAAATGCAAAAGTCTGTGTGTGTGTGTGTGTCTGTGTCATGGCGAATACAGTCGCTGCTTTAATTCTGTCTGTAGGCCGTTGTTGTGAGTGTGGACGGAGCAGCTACAACGATAGTTTAGCCTTATCGATTCGATCTCGATTCAGAAAACACGCATTTTAAAAGGTTCTTCGCCTGCCGTCTGTCTGCAGACTTGTCAAGGCATTAATTCATGGTTTTCACTAACCGGTATCAGTATGTTGTTACTTCGGCATCATTTTAAAACGTGTATTACAATTAAATTACGGTAAAATAGGTTCATTTTGACATAGTTGGTTTCCACTACTGTATTTGCATGGATATAAGCCCCGCCCCCTCTCCAGCCCTTCCTGTTTGAATGACCGGAGTAAACACAGCTGACAGCCGCGGTGAAACTCCAGCGGTTAGAGCGATGAGAATATTTGCATCGCGTCCGTTGTGAACGCAACAGAATGTCATGGCCGCTGTGAAAATCCCACCCTGCTACATACTGATATACACCTGAAGATCAGCAGGAGAGGACTCTTTAAAGTAGAGACACTACATACTGATATACACCTGAACATCAGCAGGAGAGGACTCTTTAAAGTAGAGACACTACATACTGATATACACCTGAACATCAGCAGGAGAGGACTCTTTAAAGTAGAGACACTACATACTGATATACACCTGAACATCAGCAGGAGAGGACTCTTTAAAGTAGAGACACTACATACTGATATACACCTGAAGATCAGCAGGAGAGGACTCTTTAAAGTAGAGACACTACATACTGATATACACCTGAACATCAGCAGGAGAGGACTCTTTAAAGTAGAGACACTACATACTGATATACACCTGAAGATCAGCAGGAGAGGACTCTTTAAAGTAGAGACACTACATACTGATATACACCTGAACATCAGCAGGAGAGGACTCTTTAAAGTAGAGACACTACATACTGATATACACCTGAACATCAGCAGGAGAGGACTCTTTAAAGTAGAGACACTACATACTGATATACACCTGAACATCAGCAGGAGAGGACTCTTTAAAGTAGAGACACCACATACTGACAATGAACATATGTCCTCTTTAACTTGCCTTACTTAGACTGTGTATGTGAGATGAAAGCATGTAGAAAGTTAGTGTCCCACAACCAGGAAAACATCATGATTATTATTGTATTGAAACACCATCAAAAGTTAGGAAGTAAACCCGATTAGTGACCAGATGGACGGATGAAGTAGAGAAAAGAAAATCAGGAAAGTAAAAAGAAGCCATCAGGTGAAATTTCACTGTAGTAGCCATTGTAGTCCTTCTTTGTGCTTTGTTATTATGCAATACAACTTGCTTTAACACAAACAAAATGGGACTACAGTGGCTTTATCTGTGGGTTTTTATGACATGTAATAATGGTATAGATATTGGTGTGGGTATATGAAGGGAGGCTTGCCTGAGAGAGGTCCAGATCTACCTATCCTGATGGTCATCTCGTCAGAGTCCAGGTGTCTGAACCACGCCTCGTCTGCTTTCTGTTTTTCCAGCTTAGCATCGGGGGGCAGAGCCAAAGAAATGTGGGGATCGGCACCTACACCCTGTGGAAGACAGAGAGAGACATTTAAATCACATTCACAGGCTTGCTCTTTGAAGTCACTTAGATTCGTAGTGCTGTCAGGGAAATTCTCAGAATGTAAAAACAAGCTCCGATGTGACTAGGGATGCTCCGATCACCAATTTCGGGGCCGATCGCCAATCGACGGAATCAGTATCGGCCGATACCGATCGCCAATCCGATCGAGTGGGCGGGGCCTAAACATCACTTTAAATCTTCCATTTAATTATTACATTCAAACAACTTTGGTCTCTCTCTCTCTCTCTCTCTCTCTCTCTCTCTCTCTCTCTCTCTCTCTCTCTCTCTCTCTCTCTCTCTCTCTCTCTCTCTCTCTCTCTCTCTCTCTCTCTCTCTCTCTCTCTCTCTCTCTCTCTCTCTCTCTCTCTCTCTCTCTCTCTCTCTCTCTCTCTCTCTCTCTCTCTCTCTCTCTCTCTCACACAGAATAATGAATCAGCGTCACAGACGTTTGATGAAAACAGAGAGCCCACTAATTGAAAAACTAACCATTAGATGAGTAATGTACAAAGAGGGGCTGAAAACATAATATTTGCACCCATCGTGTTACCCCCCCCTTCATCTCGTGTGTTGAGTGGCTGCTGGTTTGAAAGCAGCACAAAGTACTCGGAGAGCATGCGTGCGTCAGAGAGTACACGATTTTTGTTTGTTGCAGAAGTAGAAAAACAAATACGTCAATAGAAACCCGTTCTCAAGGTGAAGTGTGTAGAACATCCACTCCACTGCACCAAGATGGCAATGCTTGTCGTCTTGGTTTAACTTTTCTATTAATAATAATAATAATAACTTGAATTTATATAGTGCCTTTCATTTATGTATTTTGTGAAACTTTTTAAATACTTCCAAATACTGCAAGATACTACAAGATACTGCAAAGATACTGCAAGATACTGCAAGATACTGCAAGATACTGCAAAGATACTGCAAGATACTGCAAAGATACTGCAAAGATACTGCAAATATACTGCAAGATACTGCAAGATACTGCAAAGATACTGCAAGATACTGCAAGATACTGCAAGATACTGCAAGATACTGCAAAGATACTACAAGATACTGCAAGATACTGCAAGATACTGCAAAGATACTGCAAAGATACTGCAAAGATACTGCAAAGATACTGCAAAGATACTGCAAGATACTGCAAAGATACTACAAAATACTGCAAGATACTGCAAAGATACTGCAAAGATACTGCAAGATACTGCAAAGATACTACAAGATACTACAAGATACTGCAAGATACTGCAAATATACTACAAGATACTACAAGATACTGCAAGATACTGCAAATATACTACAAGATACTGCAAAGATACTACAAGATACTGCAAGATACTACAAGATACTACAAGATACTGCAAGATACTGCAAATATACTACAAGATACTGCAAAGATACTACAAGATACTGCATGATACTGTTATTTACTGCAAGATACTACAGTACAATATATTACAAGATACTACAATATATTACAAGATACTACAATATACTACAAGATACAAGATACTTTAAGATACTATAAGATACTGCAAGATACTCAAAAGTACTACAACAGGGTATCTGCAGGAATCCTGAAGTCAGATTTAAGACCCTTTAAGACCTTTTTTAAGACCCTTCCCATACATTTTAAGACCTCATCGCCACTTTGAGTTCTAACCGGTTACCTTGGCGACACACTTCACCTCACATTGACTATATACAGTATTGATTCTCCTTCCTCCTTATCTTCCAACCATTTGGACGCAGACTTGCATTTCCCCATAACGATGCTGTTTAACAACCGGCGTAAACGGACCTTCGCGCTATCAAGCAGTGAGCGTGCGATGTCCTGTTCAGATGACGTCAAACCCAACGGGATGCCATAAATAAACTACACAGAATCACACTACACACCTACGCAATGATTACATTCAGGCAGACTGTAGAATACAACCTCTTTGGACCATTTAGATACTTATTGAAAACAAGCTACAACATTTAATACCTTGGAAAATGCTGTTTAATACTTTTTAATAGCCTTCATTTTTCGCTAAATTGATTTATCAACTTGTAATACTTTTTAAGACCCGCGGACACCCTGTATAAGATACTACAAGATACTACAAGATACTACAAGATACTACAAGATACTGCGAGGTTACAAAAAACACATGGAAATCAAACCATTTTTATTATTAATTTTAAAGAGCAAATTGATGTCAGTTTTCACCCTCTAATATTAAACATTTGGTGCATCGACACGCATCAGCATCAGACATTATTAAACTATAAACAGCCGACCACAAGGCCACAAAGGGAACTAATGAAGCCCCAAACGACAGGAAAACATGTTGAAATCATGATTACCTAACATGAGGGTGGAAACTTACTTCTTCAGAGTCATTTAAAGTGTTTGTTTGTGTGAGTATATCAACCCCCCTCTAAGTCTGCTTAACAGATGCTCTAACAGCCTTGATTCTGTGCGCATGGCTCTGAGCTTAAACATCTGGAGTGGACACCCAATCATGTATCCCATTATTCTCTGCAGAAGTGATTAATCCCTTCAAGTTGCATGTGGTGGTGAAAGAAACATTTCCAGCTGCAGACACTCGATTTAAGTGACACTCCAGGACATTCATGTGGAGATTTGAGGTTTTCCTGCACAGCTCTGACTTAACAAATTAGCCTGATTCCATATTACCTTCCAGTCACTTCCAGAATGCATCATGTTTTCCCCCAGGATCCTTTGTTTCTCTCTGCCCTCATACGCCTGAAACCACTCCACTACACTTATCTGCAGATGCTGCCACCGCCATACTTCACTGTAGAGTACGTATGTTTATCATGATGTCATATGACTCATATGTAACATGGCATAGTGAAAGAAAAATATTTTGGGCTTATCTGAACAAAGACACTCTTTCACATGCTCTCTGTAAGATGGAGTCAAGATATCATGTGAGGTTCACACCAACTCAATGTCATTGTGTGTGTGTGTGTGTGTGTGTGTGTGTGTGTGTGTGTGTGTGTGTGTGTGTGTGTGTGTGTGTGTGTGTGTGTACCATCTCGAAGGGATATTATTAACCCCATGTTGATCTTTGGTACGCCCATTGATAGTCTCATTAGGAGCTAAACGAGGTAACGTTTAAACCATTTCCTCTCTGACTGTCACCTCCATCTCTTTGTCTTCCTCTCTGAATCAAAGCCTCCTTAATTGGAGTTTCTCATTAGCAACGTGTGATCAGCTTACTTCAAAATGTGCAGGTGCAACTGGATGTTTGATCCTAGTAACTTCTCCGACCGCCCCACATTGTTTGACCCGATTGCATGTCCCGATGGCCAGTCCGCCCCAGCTCCCATCCCTGTTCTTGAAGTGAAACTGTGGAAATAGTACTGAAGGAACTGGTTGAAATGTATTTATTCAACTTATTTGAAGAAGTCAAGTGTATCGTCACGTCTTCTTGAGGCAGGAAGAAAGCACTGATGCCTGCAAGACAGATCTTCATGTGCTATTGCCAGAATCTATTTGAAGGTTGTGCAGATATCTGATGTTTGTGAAATTCATTCTGTGTGAAGCAGAGACGTCTCGGAGGACTTGTCACAATTTTGACGCACGCGCACACACACACACACACACACACACACACACACACACACACACACACACACACACACACACACACACACACACACACACACACACACACACACACACACACACACACACACACACACACACACACACACACACACACACACACACACACACACACACACACACACACACACACACACACACACACACACACACACACACGATGACTTGCCTACTGAGGGTTTTTCCTGCTATCTCCTCTGCAAACTCAAGTGTACTGAGGCTCAAATATCAGGCTAAAAAGTTTTCCTCAGAGTATTTTTTGCCTTTGACATCTCAATCACAGAAGAACAAAGGACCCATACGTCCATGTGGACAGCTGAGATGCATTGGTTTCACAGTATGATATATTACGAGATCAAACAATGACTGAAAAACCTTCTTTTGAAACTTTTATACAAGACTCCCGTACTTCCAAACTACAGGAAGCTACTATAACACGATGTACATTACACACTATCGATTTGAGGGTGGTTACGTGTTTGGCGAAACAACAACGCAAAGATCACGTAGAGGAAATCCGGAAAGGGAAATCAATGGCACCACGGGGAAAATAAATGGTGGAAACAGGAAGTCGGATCAATTAATCAGCCTGCTCGCATGCAGGGTCACACTGTGTGTCGTTGGGATTAAATGGTTGTCTGCATCACCTCCTCTGCAAACTAATGTGATTTAAAGCTGCTCATGACCCCCTTTTGCTTAGCTAAACAAAGAGGGTTGATTACATCTCTGAAGGAGGACATTTCCAGCTTTTAAAGAGTCCTCTCCTGCTGATGTTCAGGTGTATATCAGTAAGGTCTCTACTTTAAAGAGTCCTCTCCTGCTGATGTTCAGGTGTATATCAGTATGTAGTGTCTCTACTTTAAAGAGTCCTCTCCTGCTGATGTTCAGGTGTGTATCAGTACGTAGTGTCTCTACTTTAAAGAGTCCTCTCCTGCTGATGTTCAGGTGTATATCAGTAAGGTCTCTACTTTAAAGAGTCCTCTCCTGCTGATGTTCAGGTGTATATCAGTATGTAGTGTCTCTACTTTAAAGAGTCCTCTCCTGCTGATGTTCAGGTGTATATCAGTATGTAGTGTCTCTACTTTAAAGAGTCCTCTCCTGCTGATGTTCAGGTGTATATCAGTATGTAGTGTCTCTACTTTAAAGAGTCCTCTCCTGCTGATGTTCAGGTGTATATCAGTATGTAGTGTCTCTACTTTAAAGAGTCCTCTCCAGCTGATGTTCAGGTGTATATCAGTATGTAGTGTCTCTACTTTAAAGAGTCCTCTCCCGCTGATGTTCAGGTGTATATCAGTATGTAGTGTCTCTACTTTAAAGAGTCCTCTCCAGCTGATGTTCAGGTGTATATCAGTATGTAGTGTCTCTACTTTAAAGAGTCCTCTCCTGCTGATGTTCAGGTGTATATCAGTATGTAGTGTCTCTACTTTAAAGAGTCCTCTCCTGCTGATGTTCAGGTGTATATCAGTATGTAGTGTCTCTACTTTAAAGAGTCCTCTCCTGCTGATGTTCAGGTGTATATCAGTATGTAGTGTCTCTACTTTAAAGAGTCCTCTCCTGCTGATGTTCAGGTGTATATCAGTATGTAGTGTCTACTTTAAAGAGTCCTCTACTGCTGATGTTCAGGTGTATATCAGTATGTAGTGTCTCTACTTTAAAGAGTCCTCTCCTGCTGATGTTCAGGTGTATATCAGTATGTAGTGTCTCTACTTTAAAGAGTCCTCTCCTGCTGATGTTCAGGTGTATATCAGTATGTAGTGTCTCTACTTTAAAGAGTCCTCTCCTGCTGATGTTCAGGTGAATATCAGTATGTAGTGTCTACTTTAAAGAGTTCTCTCCTGCTGATGTTCAGGTGTATATCAGTATGTAGTGTCTCTACTTTAAAGAGTCCTCTCCTGCTGATGTTCAGGTGTATATCAGTATGTAGTGTCTCTACTTTAAAGAGTCCTCTCCTGCTGATGTTCAGGTGAATATCAGTATGTAGTGTCTACTTTAAAGAGTTCTCTCCTGCTGATGTTCAGGTGTATATCAGTATGTAGTGTCTCTACTTTAAAGAGTCCTCTCCTGCTGATGTTCAGGTGTATATCAGTATGTAGTGTCTCTACTTTAAAGAGTCATCTCCTATACACTACAGGAAAGGGAACACCCAAGTAGCATAATAGGGCCTCTTTAAATATTGCTATTGAGCCCAAAGCCTGATATTAAAACACATAAATGAGCCATCTTTGTACAACAGTAACCTTGGGTATGTGTTGAAGTGCTAGCTTGAGTTGTGATATTTGGAAACCTCGATGCAAAACCATGATAATATGTGAATTGGATTGGACCTTTGAAAACACAGCATGTCATTGCCTTTTTTAAAACTGACTTCTGTACTGAATAAAGTAGAAAGAAAGCAATCCAATTCCCATCTATCATCTGAGAGAGGTCAGCTGGAGAAATACAGACAGTGTAACCACCAACGTTATTCAACTCTTCATTCACAAAGCTATTAGAGTATGCACCCCTTATCACAGATGTATTTAAAGTGGAGCGTTGCAATGCATTGGCCTCTGTCATTTTCCTTTTTAATGAATTCATTTGCATCCCAATAAAGCTTTGTTTCTACCAGCAAATGACCAGTGACTCCTCGTCACTGATGGACGTTTTAAGCCGATGACGTTGGCTGCAGTTCGAGAGATCAATGGCCTTTAACACTCATCGAACATCTGACATTTGGAAATAACCAAGGGAAAGATTGATGGCGTCGTCCCATACCATCCCATTATAGCTTGGTTAGCAATTAGCACACAAAGGGGAAAGAAATACATGATTCAGGATCAAATTCAACTCTAAAAACAGTCCATGGTAAGTTTCTCAACACCTCATTAGGCTTTCAGTCCTGAAAATGATCAAACCTGACAGCAAAAATGGTTCAGTAGAGCTTAAAATTGGGAAGTGAGCACCTTAAACTATCATTAGGACATAGACGGAGTGAAAAGCGGCGAGGCAAGGAGGATAAACGACTTTCTTTGCAGCTCAATGCTCCAAAGACCAATGTGTCTCTCTTGATAGATCTGAAGATATGTGAGGAAGTAGCCCGAGCACACAAAGTCTGATCTTCTGATTAAGATCCATTTCAGCTGATCCATTAAGTGCTGTTCAATCCCCACTGGCTATCAGTCGACTCAAGTTCTAACGTGTTGAAGTTCACAAGATTCGAAAAGCATTGGTCATGTATTCTAAGTAAAATAGAAAGACTCTGTTTTTAATGTGTCTCGGACGTTTGATTTTCTCTATAGATGTTCAACCGATTGACTTCACACTTGGCGGGTGAATTACTGAGGTGAAAAGGAAGTCTAGTGTCGAGTGTGAAGTGGTTTGGATGAGGTTTTCTTAAGAAATCTGGGAGCAGAAATACCAGAGGCCAAGCAATTAACCTGCCCCAAACAGGCTCGTTTTATGAGCTGCTACCGGACTATTGGAACGTCACAAAGACTTCAACTGGTATCAACACGAGACAAAGGAAAACAAATGGCCACTTCATGCCCTAAACTTAAATTGCCTCGTTAGAACTTGACAGACAAACAAATTGAGGAAGAAAAACTATTAGGACAAAATCAAATAGCCACTGGTTCTGCCATTGGAAGACCAATCCCATTAAATAGGACATACACTGTTCATTTGCAGGTGTGTATCAGTATGTAGTGTCTCTACTTTAAAGAGTCCTCTCCTGCTGATGTTCAGGTGTGTATCAGTATGTAGTGTCTCTACTTTAAAGAGTCCTCTCCTGCTGATGTTCAGGTGTGTATCAGTATGTAGTGTCTCTACTTTAAAGAGTCCTCTCCTGCTGATGTTCAGGTGTATATCAGTATGTAGTGTCTCTACTTTAAAGAGTCCTCTCCTGCTGATGTTCAGGTGTATATCAGTATGTAGTGTCTCTACTTTAAAGAGTCCTCTCCTGCTGATGTTCAGGTGTATATCAGTATGTAGTGTCTCTACTTTAAAGAGTCCTCTCCTGCTGATGTTCAGGTATATATCAGTATGTAGTGTCTCTATTTTAAAGAGTCCTCTCCTGCTGATGTTCAGGTGTATATCAGTCTGTAGTGTCTCTACTTTAAAGAGTCCTCTCCTGCTGATGTTCAGGTGTATATCAGTATGTAGTGTCTCTACTTTAAAGAGTCCTCTCCTGCTGATGTTCAGGTGTATATCAGTATGTAGTGTCTCTATTTTAAAGAGTCCTCTCCTGCTGGTGTTCAGGTGTATATCAGTATGTAGTGTCTCTACTTTAAAGAGTCCTCTCCTGCTGATGTTCAGGTGTATATCAGTATGTAGTGTCTCTACTTTAAAGAGTCCTCTCCTGCTGATGTTCAGGTGTATATCAGTATGTAGTGTCTCTACTTTAAAGAGTCCTCTCCTGCTGATGTTCAGGTGTGTATCAGTATGTAGTGTCACTACTTTAAAGAGTCCTCTCCTGCTGATGTTCAGGTGTATATCAGTATGTAGTGTCTCTACTTTAAAGAGTCCTCTCCTGCTGATGTTCAGGGTCTGATTTTCAAGACCCGCTCCCGCCCCGCACCCGCGACGTGCAATACCGAACCCGCCCCGCTACCCGCACATATTGCCAATTAGTTCCGCAACCCGACCCGACCCGTCGGCACAAGATCCGCAACCCGACCCAAACCCGCATAGCCTATATATGAGCAGTGAAAACGTGGAATTATTAACACACGCAGTTGCATATTTGTCTCAAAAAGCATGGGATGTTGGTAATTTTCTCCATCTAGAACAGGGTTGCCCAACCAGTCGACTGGGAATCTCCCAGTCGATCGCGAGATGTGTCTAAAAATAGAACAACAATATTTTGTTTTATCGTTTATGTCCTGTAACATAATCTTCCTGTGCCAGAATAATGCACTTGAACGCATCAAAGCTTTGTGATTGGCCGGCTAGACCCCATGTGTCGGGGCGTGGCTGGTGGGCCGTGCACTAGTTCGCTGACGTTGTCCGTGTCAACAGGAGTGACAGTCCGCACACACACAAGACCGCAATTATGGCAGAAGCAAAAAAGCCCAAAATATATAATTTTCACTCCGAGTGGGAGGATGATTATTCTTGTATCTATTCCAATTCAAAGTCCATCTGTCTCTCATCTGTCTCTCATCTGTCACTCATCTGTCTCTCATCTGTCTCTCATCTGTCTCTCATCTGTCTCTCATCTGCAATGCGAGCGTGGCTTTATCGAAGAAGGGTCATTTAGGAGCGGCATTTCAAAACAGTGCACAAACGCTACGAGACGGAATTCCCTCCTAATTCTGCCCTACGCTCCCAAAAGGGGAGGGGCCTAAAAGGACCGCTAAATGCACAGCAGTCCATTTTCACCAGGCCCAACAACAAGAGCAAGGCTGCTCCAGAGCATCTTATCGTGTCAGTCACGTTCTTGAGAAACACATGAAGTCTTTCAAAGACGTTGAAGTTGTGAAAGAAGCATTCCTGGAGGCTGCCGACGCGCTTTTTGGGGACAGTAAAAATAACAGAAGCATTTCAACAGGTTTTTGATATAATAAAAACTCAAGTTAGATACCGTTATTAATCAGCTGTAAGTTTTAGTTTGTTTGAACTTATTCATTATAATTATTGCACAAAATGGTATAAGAATGCAAACATTCAGATCTGTTCTGTTTAAATTGATTATAGTCTATCATCAATTCAGGTTAAGAAACTAGTGTTGCTTGCATCCTATTTTAAAAAGGCATTTATTTTTATAATCTACTAAAATGCAACAAAAAGGGTTTGATTCTATTAATGTTGTCTTTTTTATTGCACTTTGGCAGCAGATTCCTGTGTAGCTTCAGATCTGAGTTGTCTTATTAGTAAGCCTAATTGTAATGGCAAAGAAAGGGTTCAGAGTCTTTTCTCCTGTGTGATATGTGGCAGCACTGTTCAATGCTTCTTGAAAACATTACCCACTGTAGTGACGTGTGAATAAACTCCAACTCTGTATCAACAGCACTGTTGTGTAACTTCAGTTAAATACTTGTATGTGTGTAGATTAGAAAGAGGTGAGATAAAGGATCTGCAGTATTTTATGAAGTATTCATCGTACAAAGGTCAGTTTTATACAAGGAGAAGTGTGTATTTACCTGGTAGTAGGCTGTCAGTAATGGCTACGCCTCTATTTGGACTGGTAGATCTCGGCAGACTGGCAACTTTAAAAGTAGCTCTCGGTTCAAAAAAGGTTGGGCACCCCTGATCTAGGACGACACCAAAAGCCTCCCAGACGTTGGATTTCGCTCTTGAGGAAGTGTTATTGAAAATGCTGTATTCTCCGCTAGAGAGCTTCAGCTCAGCCATTTTGAATGTGGCGCGCTCAGCAGCAGATTGATGCGCTGCAGAGGATATGATTATGCGCGGTCCCACGGGGGGGAGAGGTCTGAGGATTTAAACATTAAACTAAATTATTATTATTTTAATATATTTATTATGTAACACCCGCGACCCGACCCGCATCATCTTTATTTTACCCAGAACCGAACCCGGAAAAAAGAGTTTGAAAAAATACCACCCGCGAATCACCTTTTTTGCGGGTGACCCGCGGGTACCCCACCCGATGCAGGACTCTGGTCTCCATGCTTTAATGTTCAAAAAGCTCTTCATTTCTCTCGTACTGCCTGCTCTGATTGATTTCAGAAGATACAATAGATGTATATGTGAAATATCTCTTTCTCTGCCTTCATGTCTCCAGGCTTTACAGGATGTTGGTTTGACTTCATCATCCCCTCTTACATGTCAACAGGATCCACACCTTATTACACACAGGGCGGTGTGTGTGTGTGTGTGTGTGTACATGTCAAAACGATACTTTACCACCAGTCTCATAACTCATTAATTAAGAGCTAGGTGACAGACACAGGAGACATTTTTTTTCCTTTGCTGGCAGGATGTCGACACACACACACACACACACACACACACACACACACACACACACACACACACACACACACACACACACACACACACACACACACACACACACACACACACACACACACACACACACACACACACACACACACACACACACACACACACACACACACACACACACACACACACACACACACACACACACACACACACACACACACACACACACACACACACACACACACACACACACACACACACACACCATTGGATAGGGCGGCATATGTGCTGAAGAATAATGACATGTCTACTTTTCAGATAATTTACTTCAGGATCCTTTTAAAGATCACGTTCATTATAACAGGAGACACTCAGTCTGTACAATTGTATTTCATATATTAATTTTCAATGTATGACTTTAACACGTAGCCTGTGGGTTGAGAGACAATAACAGCTTCATGTGACGGTAATTAATCATGTTGTTAATTAATCCAGAGTGGACCCGAGGGGTTTTTAAATCTACGCTTAAAACACACTTCTTCTCCCTGGCCTTGTAGTCAGAGCGGAGCACGACTCCTGACTTGTCCCTGTGTTTTCTATATATCTGTTGTCATTTATTGTCTTTTATTATGATTGTAGTAATGTGTTTTTAAGTGATTGTAGTATTTATTACATGTACAGCACTTTGGCCCGACCAAAAATCGCTTTGAAATGTTTGATTTGATTTAGTTAGCCTCCTGTCAGTCATCCCCATATACAATGTGTTGATTCATATATAATGGAAACACATGCTTACACAAACACACTAGTGGATGTTCTGGATCAAAATGACACCTATGAGTTGTGGAAATGTGACTACATTTGCACTGATCTACTGTTTTTAAATCACTGTTAATTTAGGTGTAAAGGTGCTGAGATACTTTTGTACAATTATGATGTACGTAAAAAGGTATATTTGAGTCTCTTAAAAGCTGGCACTGTGTGTACTTTTATGTATATTTCCTTGACTACATTTTATAAATGTCCATGGATTTAATTTCTATAAGGGCTCAAGTATTACTAGTCATCAACAATTCAAAACTAAAGTAAAAACAATTATATTTGCAGATTACTCCAGCTAGCAAGTATTTGATATTCCCAGTATTACTTATTATGCATTTACTTTTTTTTTTACTTTCTCCAGTTTTCATTAGTTTTCTTTTTTTATTACTCCTTAATTTCTAGACGTTTTTGACAAAATAAGTGCCATTATTATATTGATGCTAATGATGATGCACGGGAGGGCGACTCCCCATGCTTCAGCCCTCCCGCTTCTACTAATTTTGTTCATTTGTGTGTATGAATTATACGTTTTTGTTTTTGTATGATTTTAGTAGAATACATTTTTTTATTCTACTAAAATCATAAAAAATAAATAATAATAATAATAGTAGAATAAATGGGGTCATGAAAGGAGCGTCCACGCCGCGGCCCTGGGAGTATTGACGAGAGATCAACTAGATCGACTAGATACTGCTAATCCTATCACCACTACAAGCAACAGTTACAAGCTACAACACAGCCACAAGCTACGCTACAAGCCACAAGCTACGCTAGCCGCAAGCTAGTCTGCACAAGCTACGCTACAAGCTACGCTGAAAGCTGTAAGTAAGCCACAGAACACCAAGAGAAAACACCATGCCTGGAGATAGACACAAAGGACGATGCCGTAAACGAGGGACCCCCTCAAGACCGGCACTGACAGTCATATCTGTGAACATTGAAGGGTTCTCCTCTGCAAAACAAACCATCTTAGCCGACCTATGCAGCAAGCGGACTTGGCAGAGTTTAATGAGAAGGGACAGCAATGTGTTCAGCTGTGGCTGAACCACATCGAACCAAGCCCTGTAACTGACTGCCTTGTGGACACGATAAGAAGAAGAGTAGAATAAATTATTATTATGTTATTTATGTCACTTTGTTCTTTTAAATACTCATGTTTGTGTACTTATTATTCTTAATTTGTATTACTAATGAGTGCCTTTTTTTTTACCAGCTATGCCATTTTTACTATAACGTTATTGAAATGAATTAATTTGCTGTGTGACTAATAAATCCCGACAGGTCGTGAAAAGGTGACCATATGCTTTTTCCCCTTAACAAAAACCGGACTCTTAACATAACATGTTCAGCTTCACTCAACCTCCGAGACAGTCTGTGAACTCCCACCATTTCTATTTCCTTCAAGTGGAAATCAACGTGACATTATTGGACAGGTATAACAGAAAATGTGCAGCAATCATCCCCACAGCGGAGAGAAACGGTGCAGCAATCTCAAATCGCTCGCTCCTCCAATCAGGACACGCTCTAAAGTAAAGTCTCTGGTGCTGAAGTGTGTTTCAAAGTGCCACTTGATGCCCACGCTGCCATCAGCACTCCAACAATAACTGCTTTCCCGTTAAAACTTTCGGAGATAGATAAAAACCGTGCGCAATCAAACCCTTCCCTTTAAGAAAACCCTTCAAGTCTGACCGTTTCTGCTTGATTTGTTCTCGTTCATATTTCACCCCCAGCTTGTTCAGTGTTCAGATTCATAACAGAGCCAGCAGGTGGTTGGGTATAAGACGAAAAGGTGAGCCAGGGTCTGAGAGTGTTAGGATATTAAAATACGCTTGTATTGCTAGTACTAGTTTGTTTAAGCATAACTCCAAAGCTAAGCAAAGGAGAGATTAGACAAATGCTATGAGATATTTCAGGGGGTGATTTAAATATCTTTAAGAAACTGATTTTTGTATTTCTTGCTACTTAGATAAACTCATTCATATAGCGCTTTGTCTTAAAGCTGGACAGTCAACGGTGACATTTGCACCAGTCTAACTGACTTCTGCTTTTACGTCATTTGATATGTGGATTCACACAGAAAACCCCTGGAGCGCACTCACAATATGTAAAGAGATATCTCATCTTGTTGCATACACCATTTTTACAATATCTCCAGGGTTTTGTCTGCACCTGGTAACAGTGGCGCTGCTCCCTCTTACTCTCAGCGTGCGCCATCCATCCATCCATCTTCTTCCGCTTATCCGTGGTCGGGTCTCGGGGGTATCAGTTCCAGCAGAGAGCCCCAAACTTCCTTTTCCCTGGCGACATCAACCAGCTCTGACTGGGGGATCCCAAGGCGCTCCCAGGCCAGCGAAGACATATCATCCCTCCACCTGGTCCTAGGTCTACCCCTCGGTCTCTTCCCAGCTGGACGTGCCTGGAACACCTCCCTAGGGAGGCGCCCAGGTGGCATCCTAACTAGGTGCCCGAACCACCTCAACTGGCTCCTTTCGACGCGAAGGAGGAGCGGCTCAACTCCGAGTCCCTCCCTGATGACCGAACTTCTCACCTTATCCCTAAGGGAGACACCAGCCACCCTGCGGAGAAAACCCATCTCGGCCGCTTGTATCCGCGATCTCGTTCTTTCGGTCAGCGTGCGCCCTCAAACTAAAATACAGATTTTCCCCGTAAAATGCCAAAGTGATGCCAGAAAACAATATTTCTGTTCGTCAAAAACGGAATAATTACTCCAGAAATATGAAAATGGTATCAAATAGAGCGTCAGACGGCAGAGACAGCTCAGACATGCTGACTGCAGTGGGGTTTGAACCTGTTTGAATGCACAACACACTGCGCCACACACCTTTATATCTTTCTAGAAAAACCCCTGATATCTACAATAATGCACCGTTAATGTGCAACAACTGTTCTCTTTTCTTACAGTGTCCTGCACTCTCTCATTCACACAAACACATCCTACCTACTGCATTAGATAGAATACGTTGCTATGCATTCAAACAAATGGCTTTTACAACGATACAGCCGGCACAATAACACACAGAATTACTCGAGTACAAAGAAAGTAAGGAGCAAAGGATTGTGAATCTTCATTAGGAATCAAGACGGATACTTCAGGAGGAAATCTTCAGTGCGGGAAAACACAAATAGAAAAAGAAAAAATGCAATTTGTACACATTGTGGCCTTTGGGGTCATGGTGGCAAATGACTAATTAGTGCCTGGAAGACGCCCATGTTAATGTATGCGGTATATCATCAGTTCAAAATGCATCTTTTGACCACATGCTGGGAACAATGGGAGTCTTTTTTTATCAGGGGAATGAGGCGAAGACGTGAGAGACCCATTCTGTCAGATTTCCTCTTTTCATTTCCTCCCCTGCCTTCATCAATATATTTTATTCCCTATACCTATTAATCACAGGGAATATTAGAACAAGATAATGTAACTTAGAAAGAAAACCCCGAAAGAATCTAGAAAATGATAATACTTACACAAAAGATTAAGCTTTAAAAACAGAATGATATAATACATGAAGAAAAATACCACTTTTTCTGAAACATAACATTTATTTGTCATCTTATTTCCTTGTTCTTTAAGTCGTTGCATAATCTTGTTTTCTTGCTGATTTGTTTCGCTCTTGAAAGCCCAGTTCTGTCTGAGGTCGTTGATAAATAGGAAATAAATTATACAGCGGAGCAAGTGGTGAAAATAAACTGGCTTTTACTGCACCGGGTATAATAACTTCAGAAATGTCAGCTGCCCTTTTGAGTATATATTCAGACATAACAGGAATGCTTTAAAGTCTCTTGTCCTCATCCATATGTTAATGTTTACCCTCTTCATCTTCCTCATCACCGTATTTGGACAATTTCCATTTTAACTCAATCAAATCTGTCCCTCTGCTCGCTTTTCTTTGCCCTCTGCCCTTTAAAGCTCATTAGTCTATGTATATGATAAACAGGTCATTACATGGATCAATAAGCGGATCAATGAGAAGAGATTGAACCCTTGCAATCTCAGGACTTACTGTCGTAGATGAAGTGGCGTGAGGAAAGCTGAGCGAAAGGCCAACAGAAAATAATATGTTATTGATCTCTGGCTTATACAGTATGGATGAAATGTAGGCTATATGATTGGCTGTCAGCTGACAACCGCTTATAGAGAATTTAAGGAAAACATTATCGCGGTCAGGTGTTTTTGGAGCCAGCCAATAGAAAAGCGAGTGTTACGTAGTGATGTCACAATGTTCCGGAAGTCAAAAACGTAAAGACACCCAGCGACCGCCATCTTGTCTACGTGTTGCAGGTGTTTTGAAACCAGCGGATATTGCTGTCGCTCCGCTAAACACAGCATACTGTAAATGTAATACATAATGTGAGTTTTCTGCTATATTTAATACACTTATTTCTATATGTGTGCGAAAAAGAAGTGGATTTCATTGGGTAAATGCAGGAGTGTGTAATGATTAACTAGCAAGCTAACGGTCGGCTATCGTTAATTCCTGTGAGGGCAACAATACTCAGTAGTGTCTCAGTTGTAATGATTTGAATGTGAACCCTAATCACAAGTCAAACACTAGTAATTACAGAAACTCTGATACGACCTGAATGCAACATTACATATGGTCCAATGACGGCCCGTCCACACAGCGGCGTGCGTTGACGCTTCACCATTCACTTTGAATGGGGTGACGTCACTTTTCGCCGAACTGCATTGTGGGAAGCGACGCGGAGCTTTGAAGCCTCGGCAGAAGCGTCAGCCAATCGAATCATATGCCAGTACAAGCTCTAGCCAATCAAACCGCTGCTTGTGTGTCGGGGCGGGAGATTCATGTGATTGGTTGTTGGTCGAGTTTCAGACACGCCCGCCGGCAAGCTTCAACGCGCGCCGCTGTGTGGACGGGCCGTGAGTTTCCAAACCTTTTCCATATTAATTATTTAAGGAGAACTCTTTAAAATACTATATGACCAGAAATAGCCTTCGGTCGATTGCACGTGCAAACTGTCTTCCTTTCAGTGGCTGAGCATCAAGTCAACCGTTCAATCAAAAACTCAAATTAAAAGACATTTAATTTAACCTTTATCCAAAGAGACGTACAATAAGTATACAACCTCAAAACAAGAAGAAAATACAGGTATATTTGCTTCAAATAAGTCAAATCATAGTAAATGCTGGTGCTTTTGTTTCATACTCTTCAGCAAATGTGTATTTCGGTGGTTGGTGTAAAATTGTGGAATTCTCAACAAAATGTGTTTTTCAGAAAGATGGGACGATATGAAGCAGAATGTGAATATGTACTCTGGTCCTGCATTGTTAAATGTTTTTGATTTATTTGATGTCTGTTCTTTATTTGCAGGTCCCATTGTTATTGTTGTTATTATTATTATTATTATCATGCACCGCTTTCCACCTTCTTCTCAGGACTCAGATGAGGGTGCTGCACTTTTCTTGTGA
Source organism: Pogonophryne albipinna (assembly GCA_028583405.1). Lineage (NCBI taxonomy): Eukaryota > Metazoa > Chordata > Actinopteri > Perciformes > Artedidraconidae > Pogonophryne > Pogonophryne albipinna. The sequence goes on from CM053248.1 coordinate 40,643,269, forward strand.
TGTTTTGGTGTTGTTGTTTTTTGTTGTTTTGTTTCTCTCCGTGTGGGAAATAAGTATTTGTTTGTGTTTCTCTTAGTATCCTAAGACAGTGTTTTTCAAAGTGGGGCCCCCGACCCCCGGGGGGCCGCCAGCGGGCGCCAGGCGGGTCACACAAAGTTTGAGGGAAAGGGGAATTAAAAAAAATAATTTAAAGTTAGTTTTTTTTTTGTAGATGTTATTAATAACTGCATATCTATCAATCTATGTGTCCTTTGATGCCAATATTTTTTATTTATTAATATATTTTTGATTTAAATCTCACGACCGACCTTCAAGCCAATCAGAATCGAGCTGCCGCTGCTGAGAGTGAAACTGAGTATCTGCTCAGCTTTTGGAGCTAGTGGATATTTCGCTCTGCAGCTGGATGAGAGCACGAGTAGCAAATATTGATGTTTATATGAATATAAATATGTTTATTGTTAATATTACTGTTGAATATTATATATAATATTATTAAGGCATAAGTAGCTTTCAAAAATGCTAAAAATATATATGTTAATTGTTCATATTACTGTTCAAAATTATATAATATTATAAAGACAGAAATCACTTTAAAAATGTGTTTACTGTTGATATTACTGTTTAATATTGTGTTAAGAATGTTTATAACAGAAGACTCAATGAATGACAAACAAAAGATAAATACAAATATATATTAAGACAATGTATTAAGCTGTATGATTAACTTGTCATATTTTCCATCATAATGTACTCATCATTTAAAAAGAAAATTGTAACAGGGGGGTCCCCGCCAGAGGGTAATGCTATATGGGGGTCCTTGGCATGGCAACGTTTGGGAACCCCTGTCCTAAGATACTGTTATGTTTGGCTGTGAACAAAATGTTATTATGAAGGGCAGACCATCTATTTGTATTTATTTTGTTTTTTTTAGAAAGGGGTTAGGTCACATAAGATGTTATTCTTCTCCCTGCTCCTTTTCGCTCAATGGTGTTTTGGTAGAGTCATGTTTTGTTGGCAATTATTATACATTTGGTTTTGCGTACCATGAGCGGGACACATACAATGTGTGTGTGTGTGTGTTGGGTTTAACGCCTAAGATACAGGCAACAAGTGGGATTTGAGAGATATGTCGACTTCCTGCTGTCCAGGTGTCAATAGGGAGTTTGTTCCCCCATTTTGGAGCCAGGATATATATTTGTACTTCTTTAAATCTCTGGTTTCAGTTAATACCAGACAGAATTGTAAGACGGTGGAGTTTCCTTGGGGGTAAGTCAGTAGTCGTACTTGGACAGCGGAGGAATGAATGCACCTATTGAAACCCTAGAGGAAGTGTGTGAGTTTGAATATAATCAATCTCCGGTGTGCTTTCCGGCCGTGTCCTGGAGCTTATCAGGACTATCTTGTCTATCCCGTCAGCCATCTCTTCACTAAGCCCTCAGTCTCATGGTCAACAGAACCGCTCTGCGACCCGCTGGCCAATTTGTGTGATCAAAGATAAGAAGTTCCCGAGGAGAGCAAGGGGGGCGAACTATCCGTAGAGGAAAATAAGAAGAGGCCTGGAGGACAGCTTTGATCTGACAAAACCTTCCCATCAAAAGCATCGGCGACAGGATCCACTTAGAGTGTGTGTGTGTGTGTGTGTGTGTGTGTGTGTGTGTGTGTGTGTGTGTGTGTGTGTGTGTGTGTGTGTGTGTGTGTGTGTGTGTGTGTGTGTGACAGCAGGTGGAGAGTGACGGATTGAGAGGTGCATTGACGTATTTGTGATGTAGGTTGACCCGGAGGTAAGCATCACAGGGGCTTCCTCAACAAAAAACAATGGGATCTTTCTATTGGATTATTGCAGAAAATAACAAACGTTTATGATACTTACACGTTTAGTTCAGCAGGGTAATCTCCACATATTAACACCACTTTGTGATTCTTGAAGTAAAAAGCTAGTGTTAGGCTATAAAGGAACTACAGCACGGTCACATGACTTCACGTCACCACCGCTAAGCTAAAGGAGGCTAATGTTGGGCTATAAAGGAACTACAGCACGGTCACATGACTTCACGTCACCACCGCTAAGCTAAAGGCAGCTAATGTTGGGCTATAAAGGAACTACAGCACGGTCACATGACTTCACGTCACCACCGCTAAGCTAAAGGCAGCTAATGTTGGGCTATAAAGGAACTACAGCACGGTCACATGACTTCACGTCACCACCGCTAAGCTAAAGGAGGCTAATGTTGGGCTATAAAGGAACTACAGCACGGTCACATGACTTCACGTCACCACCGCTAAGCTAAAGGTAGCTAACGTTGGGCTATAAAGGAACTACAGCACGGTCACATGGCTTCACGTCACCACCGCTAAGCTAAAGGAGGCTAATGTTGGGCTATAAAGGAACTACAGCACGGTCACATGACTTCACGTCACCACCGCTAAGCTAAAGGCAGCTAATGTTGGGCTATAAAGGAACTACAGCACGGTCACATGACTTCACGTCACCACCGCTAAGCTAAAGGCAGCTAATGTTGGGCTATAAAGGAACTACAGCACGGTCACATGACTTCACGTCACCACCGCTAAGCTAAAGGCAGCTAATGTTGGGCTATAAAGGAACTACAGCACGGTCACATGACTTCACGTCACCACCGCTAAGCTAAAGGCAGCTAATGTTGGGCTATAAAGGAACTACAGCACGGTCACATGACTTCACGTCACCACCGCTAAGCTAAAGGTGGCTAATGTTGGGCTATAAAGGAACTACAGCACGGTCACATGACTTCACGTCACCACCGCTAAGCTAAAGGTGGCTAATGTTGGGCTATAAAGGAACTACAGCACGGTCACATGACTTCACGTCACCACCGCTAAGCTAAAGGCGGCTAAAGTTGGGCGTGATGACGTTTAATCGTCTCATTTAGACACTTGTTAGCAACCGCTGTTTTTTTATTCACCAGTGGGGAATTTACTGACATATTTTAGGACGTAGAATAGAAATATCTTCAGCTTGTGTTAACCACAGGCCAAAAACACATTAAAAAAAAGCATTGACTTCCAAACGAGGAAACGGAGAGTGCCCAAATGATAACTAATTCCCGAGTTTTAGGACTCATTCCTCCACCTTGTTCAACATGCCTTAGACCATTTACATTAAGGGAAAACCCCTTAAAGCATAATAGGGCCTCTTTAAATCATGCAAACTGAGGGAAGAGTTGAGTCACACTCAGACTGCCAGCTTCTTCCCAATGTGAAAAGCAAGCACTGGGTGTTACATTTGTATTCTTGAATCTGAAGCTAAGTAGCTCCTCGCTACTGTCACGTTGCTTTAATCTCCCGTCTGTCTGCCAGAAAACGGTTTTGCATAAACATCATGGGTGCCTAGCGCAATATTTGTGACAGGAAAATATCTGTCAACACCTCCGAACTAATGAAGCATTTAACCGAGCGCAGTGATCAACAACAGGGCTGTCAACGGTTTGATCACATGTGCCATTAATCAGTATAATTTATTAATTCTGTGGGGGGGAAAGGGTTTCGTGACAGTTGACCCATGTAGAATGAAATATAAGATTATTAAAAATATAAAAAGGCATACAAATACTTATAGAAACATGACAAAATAGGTATTTCTTTAGGGGGAAATTGCAGGAAATTGCCGACAGAAAAACAATAATATTTTTGTGGTCCTTAAAAAATATCTGAAAACTGGCAAAAATAGATATCTGGAAATAGGGAGGAAAAAGTAATAAGCCCCACCCCCAAACACTTTTCAAAAACAAAGCCCACCACTTGTTCCCCACTTAAATGCATGAAAATGAATATGTGACTTAATGTATATGAGGCATTAATCGGACGTCTTACCCCTAGATTCCACCGGGTCCGTCTGCGTCGCGTTACGGCTGCGCCGCGGCAATGGGTGCTATTCCACCAGACGCGCCGCGTTACGGCTCAGAAGCGTCTCGGCGCTGGGCTCCACTCAAAATAGGATGCAAGTCTATTTTCGACGCGACAAGAGGAGTTGCAGAGCCGCTGGGCAGGAAGTGGACCGGTCAGAGCATCCAGTCAATCCCCAAAATCAGCTAATGTTGCAGACCCTATCCCCCCGGAGTCTTTCAAGTCCGAGGAGAAATGCCAGCGTTCTCCTCCGGTTTACAGGCACTGTGTACATTATATACAGTTGCAAGAAAAATGTGAACCCTTTGGATTCTCCACACATAGCGTTGTGTGTTCCTTCCAAACAACTCAGCTTTGGTTTCATCTGTCCACAGAATATTTTGCCAGTAGTGCTGTGGAACATCCAGGTGCTCTTTTGCAAACTTCAAACGTGCAGCAATGTTTGTTCTGGACAGCAGTGGCTTCCTCCGTGGTGTCCTCCCATGAACTCCATTCTTGTTCAGTGTTTTACGTATCGTAGATTCGTCAACAGAGATGTTAGCATGTGCCAGAGATTTCTTTAAGTCTCTAGCTGACACTCTAGGATTCTTCTTCACCTCATTGAGCATTCTGCGCTGTGCTCTTGCAGTCATCTTTACAGGACGGCCACTCCTAGGCAGAGTAGCAACAGTGCTGACCTTTCTCCATTTATAGACAACTTGTCTTCCCGTGGACTGATGAACATCAAGGCTTTCAGAGATACTTTTGTAACCCTTTCCAGCTTTATGCAAGTCAACAATTCTTAATGGTAGGTCTTCTGAGAGCTCTTTTGTGCGAGGCATGGTTCACATCTGGCAATGCTTCTTAAGAATAGCAAATTCAAAACTGGTGTGTATTTTTTATAGGGCAGGGCAGCTTTAACCAACACCTCCAATCTCGTCTCATCGATTGGACTCCAGGTTGGCTGACTCCTGACTCCAATTAGCTCTTGAAGAAGTCTTTAGCCTCTGGGTTCACATACTTGTTCCACCCTGCACTGTGAATGTTTACATGGTGTGTTCAATAAAAACATGAAAACATATAATTGTTTGTGTGGTATTAGTTTAAGCAGACTGTGTTTGTCTATTGTTGTGACTTAGATGAAGATCAGAACACATTTTATGACCAACTTATGCAGAAATCCAGATCATTCCAAAGGGTTCACTTTTTCACTAAAATACAGCAACACATCTTTGATTCATGTCGTTTATAACTGGAATATTATTATTATTAACTTTGTCTGTACAAAGTAGCCTGTCCAGGAAATATGCCCAGATCAACAAAAACTGCGAGCCGGCACGCAAGACGCTCCGCTTCTGAAACGCGCCCAGTAGGGTATGACGCCGGAGGAGGCCGGACCAAAACCGCGGCGCAGACGGACCCGGTGGAATCGAGGGGTTACTTTCCTTACCGGCACTGAGTCAACTACCTGTTGCATGACTTAAACAATTAGTAAAACATGTTTTTGTTTTCTTCTATCCAATAATAGATACATTTCAAGCAAAAGTGCGATTTGTTTTACCTGGTCCGTGTTTGAAGAATTGTGAAAATGTGCTGCTTTTCTCTCTGCTTTTTAAATCGAGGATGAATATTTGCATGTTAACCTGTTCAGCCCTGAGCCTGTTTTCCAGGTCTCAGGCTCGAAAATGACATTCCCGGAACAAATGACGATATCTTCACTTCTAAAAGGGGTAAATTAATCATCTTTTTTTTTCTCAAAGCAAGGTTACACCTGTGAGTTGGATGTAGAAGTGTCAGAATCAATACAGATGTTTTTATATAAGTAAATTCAGATTGAACACAGTAAAAAAATGTAAATTATTGTGTCCGTCCAAAAAAAAAAACATTACTTATAGTGAAAACCAATCTTGAATGATGGGATGGTAGACTAAAAGCTTTAGGAATCCACACTATAACATATAATAAGTACCCTGTATCAAGATTGATGCAAAACAAGTGACATTTGGATGTTAAATCTGGAGTACTGCCTTCCTTACATTTCAATTAGCTGACGTTTTCATGAAGAAAAAACTCAAAAGCAAGGATCCTGCAGGTACGTTTTGAATCTATAATCTATAAACCCAACCAGATTAAACTGCATTACCTGAGTTTACAAAGAATTGTTGTTTGAAGGTGAAGCGGAGATACAAATAACAGTGACGAAGGGATTAGATAGAAACTAGAGAGGCAGAGAGTTGAGACAAAGTTTCCAAACTCTATCTCAGTTTGTGATTTAATGGAGAAACAGAAATAAGATCTGCTTTCCAGAAACTTTTGAGAAATGCTTTCCACAGAAAAATATCCAATAACCTTTACTGCAAAAACAAATCCAGCAGAAATGTTGTTGTGTTTCAGACTGAGACTGAAATGATGTCACCTGTCTGATAATATGTGACAGGTGTACAGCACTAACGAGACAGCTCTGAGTATTGGAGCAATTAGCACTCACTGCTTTGTCTACATTGATATTGGTTGCATGCATTAAAGGTGATTTTGTCCACGACTCCACAGGAGGACTATTGATTTTAAATGACGTTTCTATGGAGACGTGGTCCACTCAGAGACGTGAGTGAGAATACAGAGATCCTAACGAGGGTTATGAGGATGAAGACACACACACACACACACACACACACACACACACACACACACACACACACACACACACACACACACACACACACACACACACACACACACACACACACACACACACACACACACACACACACACACACACACACACACACACACACACACACACACACACACACACACACACACACACACACACACACACACACACACACACACACACACACACACACACACACACACACACACACACAGGTTGTTTTTATATCTCACGTGTTTATGTTTCTGTCCTTATTGCAGTATTGGCCTTTCTGTATCCCTTTCTTTCTCTCAAAGGCACACATAATCATTCCCTTAAGGCAGTGCTTCTCAAAGTGTGGTCCGCTGGTCCGTGAGCGCCCCCTAGTGGTCCGTGAGTATATTGGTAACATTTCACATTTGAAATAAATAAATACATGTACGTTTTCCACACTCTCGCGGGAATATCTCCGCAATGGAACGAGCTTAAGTTTCACTTTGTATTGCATGATATAGCCCAGCACAACACCTTTGTCACACATGTTGCCACTTGTTTGTACCATTTTCAGGCGATTTATAATCTGTTCTAGAAAATTGATGTGTTTTGGGATATTTGTGGAGTTAGGTGGTCCGCGAGTGTTTTTTTATTGGTTAAGTGGTCCTTGGTATGAAAAAGTTTGAGAAACACTGCCTTAAGGGTATTGTTTCATTGTTGTATCTCAGGTGTTCATGGTTTTCTGTCTTTATTATAGTAAAGGTCTTCTTCTCTTTTGTACTCTTTCTCTCAAACACGGATCTGCATGGGGCCACTGGGTTTGGAAGGTGACATTTCAAAGGGGGGGAATGATTATACATTTCATGGATAAGCAGAACAGCAGCCATTGCAGTAGGAAAAACAGATATGGACACACACACACACACAGTGTCTGGCGTGGCCCCTGTCATGAGATATTCAGCACGGAGCATGAGCTCTGTGGCCATGTGGTGAATAAATGAGGTGGAGAACCGCTGTGGGCTGCATGAATCATGGCCGGACTTTTTTTTACCTGCGAAGCCTTTCTGTCGCTCGCACATTTGCATGATGGACACAAGCGCTCATGTCAAATAATGTGCATTGTTCCTTCTTAAACATACATAATGGGCTCATTTCAAGGTCCATATTTGTATTTTGTGCTTCTACTGACTTTCAAATGTCATATGTCGGCACCTAAACATAATCATTTGTTTATCTACTACCAAATTCGACAGCTGGACAAAGAAATAGGATGTAATATGCACATTTTCAGGTTCATACAGTATGTGTGTATCGTGCTTCTACTAATGAAGGATATCTGATTATTCAAAGCCATGTTAGGGAAACTTCCATCCTACATCTGCTCCCTGATCTCACGGCAAATTGTAAGTGGCTACTGCCTGAGATCGGATGCTGTAGTTTTATTAAATGTGCCAACTGCTAGGACTGTCTTAGGGAAGACAGCTTTTAGATGCGCAGCTCCTCTGTCTTGGAATAGTCTGCAATTGAAATGGAAACTGAGCAATCTGGTGCCACTAAATGTTTTTAAAGCTCGGTTGGATGCTACTCAATCGGAAGCTGTTTGTACCTGCTCATGTGGATAGTTATTGTAAATTGTAATCCCTGTAATGATGCTGTAAGATGTCCTTTTGTTGTTCTGTTTATGTTTTTATGTTTCATGTGGAACCTTGAGCAGGTCTACCTTGAAAAAGAGATCAATGATCTCAATGGGATACATCTGGGTGAATAAAGGTTTGAAATGAAATGATACTGATTCTTACTCACAGCCGTAGTTTAGGATAAAAAGCATGCTCCGTTTCTCCTTCGCTGAGTCTTTTAATGAAACCTTCACTTTGTCAGACATCAGTTGAACTTGTTTTCCAGACAATCCTCCAACATTTCCCTCACAGTAGAAGCAGGCTTTGGAGAACAGATGCATGAGGTACAGAGTCATGTGATAAATGAATATGGACAGTGGACCAGGGTTTGCCCCGAATCTGTCACGTAGCTTTCAGTCATTTGACACCCGTAGTAAACACCGTTTTTACCCTCCTGCCTACTTCATATTGCATGGATCTGCCTGGTGTGACCTAAAGCCTGCCTTATGGATTCCCAACACTAAAACTGACATGTTTATATACCTATAAATATGAATTAACTAAAAGAAAACGTCCTATAGAAGCGTACTGGATGTTTCTTTCTTGTTAAATAACATTTGTTGTTGAACAAATCTAAGTAAATTACAGAATTAACTTCAAAAAGGATGTTTTTGTCCGGTTTATTCGTGTATTTGGATTTAAAATCATGACCATAAGTGAGCAAATATAAGCTAAATTCTGAGTTATTGTGTGTTTTGACATAAGAGGCTGTCTCAGTTTGAAATGGAAAGATGGTTTATTCTACAATATATAGCTTTTAAAATCAGAGCGAAACTGGAGCACAGGTACCTTTCTTTCTCTCAATGTCATCTGTTCGATAGGTAAAACACAAAGCACCTCATTACCTGTTTCATTACTCATCTATAGACAATCAGTCCAGTATAATTACATGTTTTGTTCCCACATATGTAATCATTGTTTACATAGATGCATTAAAAAGCCCAGCTTGACACCAGAGACAAAACATTCTTTACATATTCAAGCTGAGCCAATTTGATTTAATCTATCAAACTATTTCAAATTAATAACTTTTCACTACAGTGGGCGACTTCCTGTTGTCGTTACACAAAGAATGACTCAGCATAATATCAATGATTACAGCTTTCTTTGAACATCAGCAGGAGAGGACTCTTTAAAGTAGAGACACTACATACTGATATACACCTGAACATCAGCAGGAGAGGACTCTTTAAAGTAGAGACACTACATACTGATATACACCTGAACATCAGCAGGAGAGGACTCTTTAAAGTAGAGACACTACATACTGATATACACCTGAACATCAGCAGGAGAGGACTCTTTAAAGTAGAGACACTACATACTGATATACACCTGAACATCAGCAGGAGAGGACTCTTTAAAGTAGAGACACTACAAACTGATATACACCTGAACATCAGCAGGAGAGGACTCTTTAAAGTAGAGACACTACATACTGATATACACCTGAACATCAGCAGGAGAGGACTCTTTAAAGTAGAGACACTACATACTGATATACATCTGAACATCAGCAGGAGAGGACTCTTTAAAGTAGAGACACTACATACTGATATACACCTGAACATCAGCAGGAGAGGACTCTTTAAAGTAGAGACACTACATACTGATATACATCTGAACATCAGCAGGAGAGGACTCTTTAAAGTAGAGACACTACATACTGATATACATCTGAACATCAGCAGGAGAGGACTCTTTAAAGTAGAGACACTACATACTGATATACACCTGAACATCAGCAGGAGAGGACTCTTTAAAGTAGAGACACTACATACTGATATACACCTGAACATCAGCAGGAGAGGACTCTTTAAAGTAGAGACACTACATACTGATATACACCTGAACATCAGCAGGAGAGGACTCTTTAAAGTAGAGACACTACATACTGATATACATCTGAACATCAGCAGGAGAGGACTCTTTAAAGTAGAGACACTACATACTGATATACACCTGAACATCAGCAGGAGAGGACTCTTTAAAGTAGAGACACTACATACTGATATACACCTGAACATCAGCAGGAGAGGACTCTTTAAAGTAGAGACACTACATACTGATATACACATGAACATCAGCAGGAGAGGACTCTTTAAAGTAGAGACACTACATACTGATATACACCTGAACATCAGCAGGAGAGGACTCTTTAAAGTAGAGACACTACATACTGATATACACCTGAACATCAGCAGGAGAGGACTCTTTAAAGTAGAGACACTACATACTGATATACACATGAACATCAGCAGGAGAGGACTCTTTAAAGTAGAGACACTACATACTGATATACACCTGATCATCAGCAGGAGAGGACTCTTTAAAGTAGAGAGACTACATACTGATATACACCTGAACATCAGCAGGAGGGGACTCTTTAAAGTAGAGACACTACATACTGATATACACCTGAACATCAGCAGGAGAGGACTCTTTAAAGTAGAGACACTACATACTGATATACACCTGAACATCAGCTGGAGAGGACTCTTTAAAGTAGAGACACTACATACTGATATACACCTGAACATCAGCAGGAGAGGACTCTTTAAAGTAGAGACACTACATACTGATATACACCTGAACATCAGCTGGAGAGGACTCTTTAAAGTAGAGACACTACATACTAATATACACCTGAACATCAGCAGGAGAGGACTCTTTAAAGTAGAGACACTACATACTGATATACACCTGAACATCAGCAGGAGAGGACTCTTTAAAGTAGAGACACTACATACTGATATACACCTGAACATCAGCAGGAGAGGACTCTTTAAAGTAGAGACACTACATACTGATATACACCTGAACATCAGCAGGAGAGGACTCTTTAAAGTAGAGACACTACATACTGATATACAGCTGAACATCAGCAGGAGAGGACTCTTTAAAGTAGAGACACTACATACTGATATACACCTGAACATCAGCAAAAGAGGACTCTTTAAAGTAGAGACACTACATACTGATATACACCTGAACATCAGCAGGAGAGGACTCTTTAAAGTAGAGACACTACATACTGATATACACCTGAACATCAGCAGGAGAGGACTCTTTAAAGTAGAGACACTACAAACTGATATACACCTGCACATCAGCAAAAGAGGACTCTTTAAAGTAGAGACACTACATACTGATATACACCTGAACATCAGCAGGAGAGGACTCTTTAAAGTAGAGACACTACATACTGATATACACCTGAACATCAGCAGGAGAGGACTCTTTAAAGTAGAGACACTACAAACTGATATACACCTGCACATCAGCAAAAGAGGACTCTTTAAAGTAGAGACACTACATACTGATATACACCTGAACATCAGCAGGAGAGGACTCTTTAAAGTAGAGACACTACATACTGATATACACCTGAACATCAGCAGGAGAGGACTCTTTAAAGTAGAGACACTACAAACTGATATACACCTGCATATCAGCAAAAGAGGACTCTTTAAAGTAGAGACACTACATACTGATATACACCTGAACATCAGCAGGAGAGGACTCTTTAAAGTAGAGACACTACATACTGATATACACCTGAACATCAGCAGGAGAGGACTCTTTAAAGTAGAGACACTACATACTGATATACAGCTGAACATCAGCAGGAGAGGACTCTTTAAAGTAGAGACACTACATACTGATATACACCTGAACATCAGCAAAAGAGGACTCTTTAAAGTAGAGACACTACATACTGATATACACCTGAACATCAGCAGGAGAGGACTCTTTAAAGTAGAGACACTACATACTGATATACACCTGAACATCAGCAGGAGAGGACTCTTTAAAGTAGAGACACTACATACTGATATACACCTGAACATCAGCAGGAGAGGACTCTTTAAAGTAGAGACACTACAAACTGATATACACCTGAACATCAGCAGGAGAGGACTCTTTAAAGTAGAGACACTACATACTGATATACACCTGAACATCAGCAAAAGAGGACTCTTTAAAGTAGAGACACTACATACTGATATACACCTGAACATCAGCAAAAGAGGACTCTTTAAAGTAGAGACACTACATACTGATATACACCTGAACATCAGCAGGAGAGGACTCTTTAAAGTAGAGACACTACATACTGATATACACCTGAACATCAGCAGGAGAGGACTCTTTAAAGTAGAGACACTACATACTGATATACACCTGAACATCAGCAGGAGAGGACTCTTTAAAGTAGAGACACTACAAACTGATATACACCTGCACATCAGCAAAAGAGGACTCTTTAAAGTAGAGACACTACATACTGATATACACCTGAACATCAGCAGGAGAGGACTCTTTAAAGTAGAGACACTACATACTGATATACACCTGAACATCAGCAGGAGAGGACTCTTTAAAGTAGAGACACTACAAACTGATATACACCTGCACATCAGCAAAAGAGGACTCTTTAAAGTAGAGACACTACATACTGATATACACCTGAACATCAGCAGAATACGGCCCTTCTTCTTTGGTGGTCCAGCAGTTCATTATATGCATCGTTTTTAATACATGCCACTGAGGAGGTATTTTAATTCTAATCAAACCAATTAAAAAATGTAAATGTAATATCACGATGATATTGTTTCATCAGACATGTAGAACTTTCTGTGCATAATTTGTTTTTCCCTGCCTTTCTTCACGATGGCTATAAAATAATTGTCTATAGACATAATTACATTCCGTCAATCACCAACCCTTCTTTGTCATTGTCTGAAGTTCTTTTTTTGCCACCATCGTCACACACACACACACACACACACACACACACACACACACACACACACACACACACACACACACACACACACACACACACACACACACACACACACACACACACACACACACACACACACACACACACACACACACACACACACACACACACACACACACACACACACACACACACACACACACACACACACACACACACACACACACAAATGAGGGTCGTCACAAATGCATGACGCATGCCTCTAAAAGCGTTTGAACAAAAGCTCTGCGTGCCTCCTTTCAGACGCAGAAGGACAGGTGTTTCGTTTTGTTTAGAGCCCACTCACACACCTGCAGATCACCTGTCCTCTGTCATTAGGCACGCTAATAATGAGCCAGGGTCACACAGTTGGTGAGGCTCAGAGCTGCATGCAAATTCCTCAGAACATTTGGTAGCAACTGAAGAAAAGGTATTAAAAAGCATCAAAAAGACACTTTAAATTGTATGGACATTTAATTGACAATGAAGAGATCCAAATCGCACAACATCTGGTTATGTCAAACGCAAAAAAATTATATTAAACTGAAAAATAATAATAAATATTCATTACTAAAAAGATAATAATTCAAAAATAATGATAAACAAAAAAAAACCTGTGGATCAGAGCCATTAATATCATAATTATTGATAATAAAATAATAATATCTTAATGAATTCTTATACACCACTGTATATACTTCTTATGTTTACATAATTATATATTTGTGTTATCTTAACGGTTAGAAAACCAAATTTTCGTCAGGAGAAAGAAAGTTTTCTGATTGATTTTGATACTCAATGACTTCAGTCTGATGTTGAAACTAACTTGTTTACCTCTCTATAAAAAAAAATCAAATATTCAACCATCTGCAAATATTTCATCAATTAATCTACCCTGGAAAATGTCACAAAACAGGGAAAAATGCACATAAAACATCTTAAAATGTGTAAAAAGTTTGAATTATTCGCCTTAAGAACCCAATTAAATTCAGATAATTACCAGATATGACCCAGACACAGCATTTTGGTGCCAAAAAATTATAGAAAAATTGACATAACTGCCTTAATTATTCCCAAGAAGACCCACAAAAAGCTTAAATGGGCCTCTTTAATATCTGCAATGTATTTAATCAAGTAATCTTCCCTGGAAAAGGTCACTTAAAACTTCTTAAAATGTGTAAAAAAGTTGGGATTTTGAAGCCAAACACCATCAGATATGACCCAGACACAGCATTATGGCCCCAAACAATTCTAAGAAATCAAATGATTCTCAATTCCTGCCAAGAAACCCCCCCAAAAAGCCTAAATGGACATCTTTAATATCAAAACACCACTGACAAACTTTCAAAAATATAAATGAATAAATAACAGAGTTCCTACGAGCACTGTGACGCATCTCTGAGGCTCGGTAATCAGCGACGCCACAGGAAGTCCCACCTGCTGATTGCATAATTAGCAGCTGCAAGAGGCAATCAGAAGCGAGAGAGATCTGGAACACCACCCCCCCCCCCCCCACACACACACACACACACACACACACACACACACACACACACACACACACACATTACATGTCATTTGTTAGATGCTTTTATCCAAAGTGACTAACATACATTGAGTAATGTGGACAATCCCCGCAGGAGCAATTTGGGGTGCAACATGCTGCAAAATTGCAACATGCTGACTGCAGTGGGACTCGAACTTGGTACCCCCTGATTCGAAGTCCAGCACACTATCCACTGAGCCAAACACACACACACACACATACCATGTACACATCACTTCAGGGGACATTACATTGACATGCATTTCCTGGAGACTTATCCTAACCTTAACCTTAACCAACACATGCCTAACCCTTACCCTGACCCTAACCAAGTCTTCACCCTAAAATTAATGATTCCCCTTATGGGGACCTCCATGTTGTCCCCATAAGGGAGGCGAGTCCCCACACGTGACTGTATAAACAGATTTAGGTCCCCACAAGTATAGTAATGCTAGGCCACACACACACACACACACACACACACAAAGATGAAGAATGAAACCGAGGATACTTTATTGATGGGCTTTAAGGCTTTGAGTTTGAGTAGACTTGCTTTTAAATCAATACGTCTCGCAACTTTGTTTGATTTTCCACATCAAAGTCTGTCTTTTGAAGTCAACAACGTGAGTGAAAAAGTTGTATAAAAGCCTTTTGTTGCTGCTCAGATAGCTGCGTAAAGTCTGATAAATTGCCTCTGTCCCTGAAGACAATGAAAAACATAAGAAGTGAGTTCTGTGCTGTTCAGTGAATCGAGTAACGTTGCATTGTGGGTAATGTTGGTGACTGATTTTGACAGGGAAGAAAAGTCTTTTTTTTTATACTTCAATTTAGTACATCACTGGATTTGAATGGATGGTAAAGACATGCTTCAGTTTATGCAACTGTCACTATCAGTCAAATAACAGCTCACATTTCTGGCAACCAGAAGAGTGTTTTTTTAAGGATTGAAGTCAATTTCTTTCATGCTTGCAGATTCAATTAGTATAAGTACTGGGATATAAGCAAGTGTTTTAGCTCTGGTGCATGTGAGATGCCAAATATGTCAATACCTCTGCAGCCCAAAGGCACACAGACTATACTATGAAACATGTGTTCCTTTACTACTAGGGTTAGAAGATACTTGAACATGTAAGGTCATTCAGGATTGATATCACACTTTCTCTTTGGACATTTTTACGATAAAATGTTGCATCTGTTCTCAATTAAAGCCCATTGCAAAAATAAGAGGGTTTTTTATGGAGGTTTTCATAGCAAGTTTCCTCTTCTCTGGAATCCATCGATCTGATTGATTATTAGCAAATGATCAAATTACTACGGAGGGAAGATATTTTCGTTTGGAGGGGAAGCTCGTGTGTGTGTGTGTATACATGTGTGTGTGTTTGTGTGTGTGTGTGTGTGTGTGTGTGTGTGTGTGTGTGTGTGTGTGTGTGTGTGTGTGTGTGTGTGTGTGTGTGTGTGTGTATGTGTGTGTGTGTATACGTGTGTGTGTGTTTGTGTAATTTTGCGTTTGTGTGTATTGTGTTTGTTTCCCGGGGAAAACACTCACGAGAAACACCGGCTGTTGTTATGCCTGCTGTGACGTTAAGTTACTCCGTTCTCCGCTTGTAATTATTCCGAAGCTTCAAAGTTGTATTTATCATCTGAATTTGCCGAAATAAGTTTAATATTCTGAAAGCCAAGACTTTGTTTATTTGAAACCAGATGAAAACAAACTGTAATGGACCCTGCCGTGTTATCTATGATTACTCTACTCTTACATTCATAATGTCAGCCGGAGGGAGGGGGGGCGGCGCTGCGGAACAGCAGAGTGCGAGTGAGAGGTGTCTGCGTCCCTTTACAAGCTTCAAACATGTATTTATCGTGTGATTTTGGAAATAAAAGTTTCATATTCTGAAAGCCAAGACTTTGTTTGTTTAAAATCAAACAAAACACCCGAACCCCGAAAAAATAGTTTTTTACGTAAATCCACGTTTATTTTGAAACGAGCCGTTGAGACTTCCGACTGATTTCGATAGAGCGGGTCACAAATTTGCACTGTATATACCCCTTTTTTATTTTATGACAATACTATGACTTGTATGCCTTCTTACCCTCTTCATCAAATCATCTTTCTAATATTATGAGGCGTGCAGCAGACAATGCAATTGTATGTAATAATGGACTAATCCCAGTATTCGTAGGTATTTCTATCCCAAATTATTTCTAAATCGTGCGATGAACTGACCAACTAAGGGTTATCACTTTAGGGCAAGTTGACACTCAAGCATAGGATCAGTCTTTCCTACAAATGTAAATAAGGCATTAAGAGATTTGATGATTTCGATACGACTAATTATCACCTCCAGCCATAACCACCTGCTGCATAACCAAACAGATGAGCAGCAATCTGCATAAAGGTTGCTTCTTAAACCTTTGAACCCTTTCTATGTTATGTGTATTTACATTTTTGCACATCTCCAAACATTCTGTTGCACTATTGTATCTGTTTTATGTCCTATATATATATTTATGTTGCTCTGTTGGAAGAGCCTGTGATTTAAGTTATTCATTGCATCTACACTGTAGCTAATGTGCACATGACAATGAAGCGTTGAATCTTGAATCTTTGCATGCTTACGGTGCGTCCACACGGAAGCGTCGCGTTGAAGCTTCCCGGTGGGCGTGTGACCAACAACCAATCACATTAATCTCCCGCCCCGGACACACAAGCACGCCGTTTGATTGGCTAGATCTTGTACTGGCATATGATTTGATCGGCTGGCGCTTCTGTCGACGCTTGAAGAGTTGAACTTTTCTCAACTTTCGAAGCGAGCAACGGAGGCAAAGCGATAGAACCACAATGCAGTTCGGCAAAGCGTCACCCCATGCAAAGTGAATGGGAAGCGTCTCCGTTGAAGCACGCAACGGAACCGTGTGGACGTACCCTTACAGTGGAGGATAGGAGGTAAAGAAAGGTGTGTCCAGGCTGAAAACTGTCCTATTTGCCGCTGCTTTTAATTGAACTATTCACATCTTACACTGCACTGTAACTTTTATTCATGTACCTGTGTTATTCATGTTTCACTATCTTTGCTTTTTAATGTTTCTAATGTGTTTTATGCTTTTAATGTCTTTCATTTTTGTAAAGCACTTTGAATTGCCTTGTGTTGAAAAGGGTTGTATCAATTAACTTGCCTTGTATGTGGAGAAAAGACAAGAATAGAAAGACAAGAGGAAGTTCCTGAGACTCTGCGATCGATGGAGACACAACAGCAGAACATGCAACACACTCAGTGAAGAGACCCTCATAGAATAAATGGATTAGCTCGACATGACCGGGCAGGAAGTCAATGTGAGACTGAAACACCCGAGGTGAAGTCTTAATCAGGCCATCTGCTGTCACTCCGGATAATCCCAATCCCCCAGACTGCAGGGCATTACAAGCAAACAGCCAATTTAATGTCATGCAGGATTAACCTTTCAGTCCTGGTTTAGGAAGCCTTTGGGGCAAAATTAAAAACAGGTAGGATTCGTTGTGTTCTTCAAATGTTTGTGCTTTTTCTTGGGTTTCAATCTTCAGAAATGTGTGTTGGGAAAACACTGAATGTCCTCTTCCAACATGAGAGTAACATGATAACAAAGGTATCCCAACTGTAGCTGTGAACATGACAGCATGTGTGATTACCTAGAAGAGCATCAGGACTGTTTGAGGCATATGATAGCTATGTGATTAACATGATGATTCAGCCTCTATGGAGAGAGACATCAAGCATGCTCATTTCTGACGTGGAGCTAATCTGAAGTAAACATTGAATACTGCTTTCTATTCCTCCATCTTGTGACTGTGTAACTCCCTCTCTTGGATATCAGCATGTGAAGGACACTGTTCAGGAGATGCTCTGTATGTGATGACTACTTCCATTCTGGAGAGAATCACAGATACATGGATCCTGAGGCTGAAGCTCAAGCCGGGGACGAGTGAGAGTTTTCTAACACAGGTATACAATCTGTGCAATCAGCTTTGGCTAAACCTGGCACATTTACATGATCAAGTACTCATAATTAAGTGCATTAACCCTTCTTAAAGTGGTCCTATTCTGCTCATTGTCAGGTTCATTTTAGTATGTATCTCCTCTACTGTGACATGTCTCCATGCTGTAATGTTCAAAAAGCTCTTCTCATACTGTTGGAGCACTAGCCAATAGGAGCGCAAGTGTAACATTGTGGTGTCAGAAGTAAACAAAGAAGTCTAAAGGAGGTGATTTCAGCCTTTTGCAACCCATTTACACACACATTAATAATAGGGCCCATTAAATCATCTGTGCTCTCTGAGTGCACTTCTAGTAATGTCGTGTTTTTATCCGTTCCCACACGGTTACCCTCCGAGCTGTCCGGCGACGACCCAGTCTAACCATCAGTGTTTGTTCTTTTCGGGACTCCACGTAGTCTCCGTTTTGTTTTTGTTAACCTTACATTTCTGCCTCATGTTGTTATTGTATTCTTGTTTCTGTGGTATTCATGTTAACTGTTGTTCTTTCTTGTGAGGCACTTCTATTTCTGTGAAAGGTGCTCAACTAAATAAACGTAATATTATTATTCATAGACCAACTGGGGTTAAGTGTCTCGCCGAAGGACATGTAGACGGGAGGCAGCGCTGCAATTAGTGGACAATCTGCTGAGCAATAGCCACCAGCAACAACAAGCCATGTTGGTGGTGCATTTAAAGAGAAGAGACACCAGTTTAGGGCTGTACACGAATATCCGAATATTCGTTCGTTGGAGTACTATTAGGGTTTCAATTTCGTTATTCGGATATTCGTTTTTTTTTTTAGTTTATTGAAAACTCCAATATCAATGTAAGAGCTTGTGCCTCTTCGGGGGGTGCTAACACGTAACCATAAACGTTATCGTTTACTTTCTCCGTCTTTAAATGTAGATATGACTTTTCTCCGTTTATCTCCGTCACGTTGTTTCCATAGCAACAACAACAGCGCTAACTCTCCTTCAAAATAAAAGCATGTCCATACAAAATAGGAAGCCAAATTACACTTAAGACATATACAACTGCAACGAAAGTAACACACACAATGCACTATCCTTTTCAATTTCAAAGAACACAAATTGGGTTCAAATAACAATAAAACAACAATACTGTAGAATAACAAAATTAATGCCGTGAATAAACCGAAATACACGTGTTGAAGCGGTTCGCTGCTGATTACAACCGAATATCGAAAAATGATATTCGGGACAGCCCTACACCAGTTAATGTGCTTCCTTCTCTGTATTGTACAGTCTACCCGTCTACTGTGCTACCTTTGTCCTGGTTTGACCCTTTATAACTTTACTTTAATTGTATGGACAATAAACTTACAATTATAGCTTAGTTTTGAATTAAAAAAGGTAAACATTTGAGGTATTTTTTCCCATAAGACGAACATTTCTTAATGGATAATCAGAGTATACATCAACGTTTACTGAGGACATGTTTTAAAACCATTTCTAATATGTAATGGCAGCACATAAGGACACCAGATGCTATTCATTAAACAAAACTGATGAATTTGATGTTAATTATCTTGATTTTGTTGTCAATTTGATGAAATAAGCCTCTATTCTGACATAAAAAACACTTCTAAATGGATTAGATTTGACCCAAAGAGAGTAGGAAGGTTAAAAGGTCTGAATCATGTTATATTATATGATATAATGTCTGCGTCTCTGGCTCATACGCCTCTTTTTAAGCCACATAAAGCCTTGGTTTGCTTCCTTTGAGTGAAACACTGATCGATTTCTACCTTTTTGACTGACGAGCATCGAGAAATGCGATGACGCAAAACAAAAAATCCTTTCTATTGAGAAATTAAAACAGCAATTGGCGACAATCAATTCCCCTGATTGACGTGCCGCCAAAATAAAACTCCTTCCATGTTATAAAAACAAATGCGAGAACAGCTTGTATTCAACGCCTCCATTTTACTCCAGACAAGATAGCATATCAGTGTTTCACCAGCATCATTCACACACACACACACACACGACATCACTTGTCCACAGGCCAACATAAATCTCCATAACAGCGTGGAGATAACAAACAGAGAAGGAAATGTGTGTGTACTGTACAGTGTGTGTGTGTGTTGTATTAAAGGGCCAGAAGATCGTAATGATAGCTCACAAATGCAATTATTGGGGGCTTCACTTTAATGGGCCGGTGGACGAGTGAGTCAAAGAGACAGAGAGAATACACACGGGAGAAAAGATCAAAGCCTTCACAGCCAATCAAACATGGGATATTCATTTATTTAATAAACGTGAACAGACAACAACAAAGCACAGAATACAGAGAGGGTTTTTCAAGGTGTCCGTGCTGGTCTGTCTGCATTTGTAAAAAAGCACGGGGTGATTAATTGGATTATTAGTGCTGAACAGGAAAGTGACCGGTGCAGCACGAGGTGCGCCATTATTCTTGGTTAGAAAAATTGACTAATGGAATTACGCAAATGAGTGTGTGTACCTGAGCAGGAGTGTGTAAAAGCATAGGCTAAGTGAGAAAACACAGATAAGGAAAAGGCATTTTAATTTCCATGAAAACACAATTAGGAAGATTGTGGTGGCCATTTTGTTATTTATACGTTTAGTTCAGCAGGATCACCTCCACATATTAACAGCACTTTATGATTTCTGAAGTAAATAGCTAACGTTGGGCTATAAAGGAACTACAGCACGGTCACATGACTTCACGTCACCACCGCTAAGCTAAAGGTGGCTAATGTTGGGCTATAAAGGAACTACAGCACGGTCACATGACTTCACGTCACCACCGCTAAGCTAAAGGTGGCTAATGTTGGGCTATAAAGGAACTACAGCACGGGCACATGACTTCACGTCACCACCGCTAAGCTAAAGGTGGCTAATGTTGGGCTATAAAGGAACTACAGCACGGTCACATGACTTCACGTCACCACCGCTAAGCTAAAGGAGGCTAATGTTGGGCTATAAAGGATCTACAGCACGGTCACATGACTTCACGTCACCACCGCTAAGCTAAAGGCGGCTAATGTTGGGCTATAAAGGAACTACAGCACAGTCACATGACTTCACGTCACCACCGCTAAGCTAAAGGTGGCTAATGTTGGGCTATAAAGGATCTACAGCACGGTCACATGACTTCACGTCACCACCGCTAAGCTAAAGGTGGCTAATGTTGGGCTATAAAGGATCTACAGCACGGTCACATGACTTCACGTCACCACCGCTAAGCTAAAGGTGGCTAATGTTGGGCTATAAAGGAACTACAGCACGGTCACATGACTTCACGTCACCACCGCTAAGCTAAAGGTGGCTAATGTTGGGCTATAAAGGAACTACAGCACGGTCACATGACTTCACGTCACCAACGCTAAGCTAAAGGTGGCTAATGTTGGGCTATAAAGGAACTACAGCACGGGCACATGACTTCACGTCACCACCGCTAAGCTAAAGGTGGCTAATGTTGGGCTATAAAGGAACTACAGCACGGTCACATGACTTCACGTCACCACCGCTAAGCTAAAGGAGGCTAATGTTGGGCTATAAAGGATCTACAGCACGGTCACATGACTTCACGTCACCACCGCTAAGCTAAAGGCGGCTAATGTTGGGCTATAAAGGAACTACAGCACAGTCACATGACTTCACGTCACCACCGCTAAGCTAAAGGTGGCTAATGTTGGGCTATAAAGGATCTACAGCACGGTCACATGACTTCACGTCACCACCGCTAAGCTAAAGGTGGCTAATGTTGGGCTATAAAGGATCTACAGCACGGTCACATGACTTCACGTCACCACCGCTAAGCTAAAGGCGGCTAATGTTGGGCGTTTAGTTGTCTCATTCCCCCTTGAAAACAACTCTAAGATCACTGTCTATGCTTCCTGCCTTGCCTCTCTAACCTCAAGACAGTTACCTCTCTATTAACACAGAAAAGAGTCAAGAAAATTACTTATGAGGCGATGTTTGGAGTTAATCCAAACATTACATTACATGACATGTTACTTGTTAGACGCTTTTATCCAATACTGTGGGCAATCCCCACAGGAGCAATTTGGGGTGAAGTGTCTCAGGGAAAGAACGACATGCTGACTGCAGTGGGGTTTGAACCTGTGACCCCCTGATCCGAAGATCAGCGCATTAATCCACTGCGCCTCCAAAACATGTGTGATAACCTGTGACCTGAAGGGAGTAATCTACGTAGAGCTCCTGGATTTTTAGCATACTTGTTATTTCCCTTCCTGACTCCATCGCTCTCCTGTCTCCCATTAGACGTGGAATCGCTGACACTGGGGGTCTTGAAGCGTGATAGATAAGGTTTTCTCAGAACACACTGCAGCTATATCAGAACAGCTGATGTCTCTGTTTAAAATAGGTCACATAATATTAAGTCAAACGGTGATATGATAATGAAGCATATGCTATTTGATGAGCTCTGTTCTTCCTACAGCCTTGAAGTATCATAAGTGTTTGCATGACTTACACGAGGTGCCCAGTGGCAGTGAAACTTGTTACAGCTTAAGAGCCTTCCTTTGCACACTCTTGGCTGCAGACAGTCACAAAGAAGCAGGGATTGTTATGTAAAAAAAAATGAATGCAGAAATTGTAATAATTGGACGCAGCTGCATTGTCCTATTTTTGAAGTTTTCAATGTCCTAGTTTGGCTGCTGTCTTGATGCAGAATCAAAAAGGACTTCACTCAATAATGTAGTACACTAGTTTCTTGTTGGTCTGCCTTTCTTGGCTCTTTACGAAGGATATGAAGCCAGGTACCACTGTGGGACTTCCATAGCAAATCCAACAGCATCGGTTGATTCAGCAAAAAAACATATTTTTACTTTCAAGTGACAAATGCCTCGAGTGGCAGTGGACATTATGACTCAGGAGCAACATATCAAATAGTTTCTCTTTGTTATAGAGCCACAACGTCAGGAGAAGGAGGCCATGTTTTCCAGTTTGGTGTGTTTGCTACCAGGATAACTGTCCTGATGTATGAATATGGTGGAAAGGGCAAAGCAAGAACCGAATAAATGTGGGAATTGAGCCAAATCAAAGTGTAGATACACCATTTTTTTTATACGTATCGTTACGGTTTGTGCTTTCCGAGTGCAGTTATGGTTTGATTAAGAAGGACTTTTATTAATCCCTCGTGGGGAAATTGTTTCTCTGCATTTGACCCATCCTAGTGTTAGGAGCAGTGTGCTGCCATTTTGAACGGCGCCCGGGGAGCAGTGTGGGGAACGGTGCCTTGCTCAGGGACACCTCGGTAGCACTTGGTCTTGCCGGGACTTGAACTGGTGACCTTCCAGTTGCCAAGCCAAGCCCCTATCGACTTTGCCACCACCGCCCCCATTATGATTTGTGTGTAAATGTAGCTGCTATTCCTTTAATACATCTTGGTTGTAAAGCTGTTTCAAGACACCGGAGACGCATATATAAGCTTATTTGCTTTTCATGGAAGATGCACTTGGGTCCCTCTGCTACAGCCATTTTTCAATTTTGCAATTTAAACTTGTACGTAGTACGTGTACATTGGTTTTCCTTTCTGATTTGGACCCATTTACCAACAAGAGGCTAATGAGGCTACTAAAGTAAAGTAGACTAAAACTAAACTTCATCACCGAACATTAGCTGCCTTTAGCTTAGCAGTGGTGACGTGAAGTCAACCTGGACCACCGTTTTGTTCCAGGTTTGCAGACATTTACATGTATTTTTTGTAAAAGCATAATTCCTGTTTAAGTGTACATGGGATCGAGGAAGTTCTTTGACCATTACTGGTTTCTTTGCTCAAAGATTTTGGTTACAAGCCTAAAATAAGGTCTGTGGTTAAACCAGCCTGAAGAAATGTAGTTCAACGGCATCATAAGTCAGTAAATACAAAACTAAGATTTTCATCGACATAACTACACTGTAGCTATTAGGGCTGTACCCGAATATTCGTTCGTTGGAGTACTATTCGGGTTTCAATTTCGTTATTTTTTTTTCCGTTTTTTTGCACTGCGGCTGCCAAATTGAATTTAGTGAAAACTCCAATATCAACGTAAGAGCTTGTGCCTCTTCGGGGGGTGCTAACACTTAACCATAAACGTTATCGTTTACTTTCTCCGTCTTTATATGTAGATATTACTTTTTCACGTTGTTTCCATAGCAACAACAACTTCCTGTCAACAGCGCTAACTCTCCTTCAAAATAAAAGCATGTCCATACAAAATAGGAAGCCAAATTACACTTAAGACATACAACTGCAACGAAAGTAACACAATGCGATATCCTTTTCAATTTCAAAGAACACAAATTGGGTTACATTAACAAATAATTATAAAACAACAATACTGTGTAGAATAACTAAATGAATGCCGTGAATGAACAGAAATACACGTGTTGAAGCGGTTCGCTGCTGATTACTACGCACACCCCCCCCGCGCGGGCCGAATATTCGCTGCTGATTACTACCGAATATCCAGCGCCCGAAAAATGGTATTCGGGACAGCCCTAGTAGCTATGTACGTGTGACAAATAAAAGCCTTGAACCTTGAACCCCAAAGAGCATAATTATGGCCTTTTTAAGCAATATATACAATAACCGGCTCTATTTTTAGAGAAAGATTGATAATAATGGCACAGAATATAATTTCAAATGTGTTACAGGGCACAGCGGTTGGACTTCTACACAAACCACCTTCCAATCTAACACCTTGTCTTTTTAAATCCTTACTTTTTACCCTTTTCATCAGAACACTACTTTGTGTAATTGCACCGAACCTTAGCATTGACAACTTTTGCATTATATATAACCTATACGTGTTTCTTTACGCTTCACCAATCCCCCGAAAAAAGACAAGAGGTGTCGCAGAGCAGATGTTGTTGGGCTTAATGGTGAAATGGTCTACCAACCTAAAAGTGTGTTCAGACAGAACGAGAGACCAATTTTGGAGATGGTGCAATTGCAAAGTCAATGGGGCAATTGTTGCATCATATTTCTCTCACTTCCTGTCTCGCTTTTACATGTCTAATATTGAACACAAAATACATCTTTAAGAAACAGAACAAGAAGACGGGCTTTAAAAAATGTCCCTCACGTAAAACAAGCGCTGACCTTTCTGTGGAAATCTTCAAATACCAGACTAGAAAAAATACATAATTTGTTGTCGTAGTTAATCACGTTCTGTAACATATTAAAATACCCACGAAAGAGAGATATTCCCTCACATAAAGAACACTAATCATGCTCCATTAATTAACAATTAATTAACACAGCAGAACAAAAGGGCAGAAAACAAAGATGTTGCTTAATTAAATTCCCCCGTCTCAAATCATCTCTATCAATCAAAGCCCAGTGCGATGTAACAAGGTTGAAAGGGTGTGTCAATCACAGCTAAAGGGGTTAAAAAAAAACACAACAACAACCATAATTGTTTCATTATGCATCCATATAACAGCGTGCAGTAAAGAAGCTGATTATATCCAATTATGGATGCCACGGGATGTAATACAACCAGCTAAACTCATCGTAAGGCTGATAGTGTATTGTCGGATTAAGAATCAAGAAAAAGCAACAAGGAAAAGTAAATGTGGGCAATGTGTGTCCAGCATTTGTGTCCAAATTATGTGTGAAACAACCCAACAAAGAGTGTGTTTATTGACAGTTTCCCAGATGGCTTTTCTTCCATTTAAGCCAGACGTGCTTCAATGGGCCTCAAATAGAAACTTTTAAAGTCCTCATCCAACACAAACATGCTCTTGCTAAAGGAACTTTATTTGAAAGTTCCTGAACACATTTGTCCAACACACAGTATATAACACAGTATAATGACATGGGCGACTAGCCGACTACACACACTCTGGACCTGGCAGATAAAGAAAGCCTCTCTCTGAACTGCATGGTCCGATGGTTTGACTAGACATGTTCTCAACTCAGCACGGACCCTGGCCTCAGTTATGGAGTCCTGCTGACCAGCTGATATGAGAATAGAGAAATGAGTGTCCTGATGTTAGAGAAGCAAGACAGGAGAGACAACGGTCCTAGAGTCGCCTGCCTGATGATTGAATAGGGAATGACTCACAATTTGTAAAAAAACAACAAGGTTTTGTAATTTCTTCCTAGGTAATTGAAATTGTTGATGCATCAGTCGAAAAGACAGAACAATACATTGGTAAACAACACATTTTAGCAAAGATGAGAGCATCCCATCCAGATACTTTCCCTCTACGTCACATGTGTCAAACTCAAGGCCCGGGGGCCAAATCAGGCCCTTGGTGGATTTAATTTCGGCCCGCAGGATAATTTCTAATCACTATTCGATCTGGCCCGCCGGTATATTGCAGCACACCTTCACTCCATCCTGAGGGTCTCCTCAGCTCAGAGCCTGAGCCCAAACATTGATGACCTTGCACTCAAGATGAGATGCCAAGTATCTGAACTAGCATCACAGAGCAGCACACTGAGTTTAATGGATGCTTCCTTCTGCACTTTCTCTCTCACGACAACAGGGCATGTTTGGTTTTCTCTTTGAGGGGAATAGTTTTGTTGAAGCTGTTGTTGGCCTGAGGAAAAATGTACTCATAAGAAATGACTCTGGAAAAGCTGCAGATAGAGCCATAAGAAATGAATGCAACTGATTATTTAATGTTTAATGTTGTTTTTATAGGCAATAATTTAAGCTTTGTTAGTTCCAGGTTTAATATGTGCAATAAGTTCATTTCAATACGTTCTGCAATAAACATTGAACCAGTCCGGCCCTCGTCTAGAACCCATTTTTAAATATTGGCCCACTGTGTATTTGAGTTTGACACCCCTGCTCTACGTCATGGCAGCACCCCTTTTTGATTGGTGGTAAATACAGATTCAGAGGTCTTTACAAATCACATCAGCAACAATTGAGAAGAACATGCATGTTTAAATCTACAAGGACCTTTACAACAAGATAACTACCTTCCGCTATGGCACAAAACCTTAAGATGTTCATTAAAGAATGCTTAAATCTATATGTTCTTGTTCTGTATCTCTAGTATGAACTTCTTAGTCTTCACCTGTGCAGTTAAAACAAGCGATTAAAAGGTAGCAAAGTTTTAAAGCTTCTGAAAAATAACCATTCTGTTGGTTTAAGTCGATGTGTCAAGTTAAACGGTTGAGTCTTTCTTCCTTGGTAACCATGACTAACCATCCCAGTCCTTCACTGCTGTGAGAGCTCCATTCAGCAGACATGGTAAACAGTAAAGATGTCATGTGTTTGCCTTGCTCTGGTCATTGTACTGCTGTCCGTTTGGATAAGTATCTCCGGTAAAGTGTGGACAGGAAACTCAGACCTGGTGATACTGTATAACAAGATGCAACACTTCCCCCGATCACTATTTGTTGTTATGGTGATGGTAGTGGGCTACAGAGGGATAATAAGGTGAGAAAATAGCACTGTGTTTCAAATCGAGGGCGAGCCGACACTCTGCGAGTACAGGCAATCTTCACGGGTATTATCTGAGGAAAACAAGTGAGAGTTTGAATAGATCTAGAGTGGTGATTTACTGGCCTTCAGTATTCATGCTTCTTAAGAACCACTGATCCAAAAAAACTTCACACACACACTTCATTGGTTCCTCAGCAATACACCCACCAAGTCTAAAGTCCGACACACTCCATCCATTTAAGTTAGATAAGTGGAACTCACCGTTTCGTTAATTTGTTCAATTTTCTCCCCAGCATCCACTATTTCTATCTCTTTCTCCATCTGTCCTTCCAGAGAAATAGCACTCTTGCTTCCTAAAAAACACTTAAACATGCAATAGCTTTGCCTCTTATCATCTGTCCTCTCCTAAATTGGTATCCTCTTCCTGATAATTGTTTGCAAAGTCGAGTGCTCTTGAGACCAGATCCAGATTAGTTTTCCACAAGTAAAGTAAAATGGTCAGAGCCATAGCTTCCCCCTGGGTTAAGTGTCCCAGTAGAGTAGCTTTGTTGATGTCAGAGTACTTTAGATTGAGGTTCCTTTAACAGTTTGGTTTGTCTGTTCTGAGCTACTGGTGCAACATGACTCTATGAAGACATCCTGCTCCATATGTAGAGATAAATCATCTCATTAGCCGACAAAACACTAAATTGTCGATTTCAGGTGATTTTACACGAGTGAAAACATAGTTACATTGACATGTTTTGCTAGTAGATGCCCCTTAATACCACACACTAGCTCTTTATGTAAATAAAAGATAGAACAAATATTAAATCAGTCAGTCGGTCACTCTATAGGGACTTTGCTTGGGAACCGAAGGGTGCTAGTCCCAATCTGATGCATGCTTTTGTATAGGGATGTCCCGATCACCTTTTTCCCTATCCGATCATTATGCAATGCATCAAGAGAAAAAAAGTTTCTCTTTCCTTTTAAAAGTCTCTGAAAGTGTCGGTTGTTTCAGTGCCGTTACCTGAGTGGCCGCTGTGTACTCGTCCTGTTGTTGTTGGTGTTTGTTTCTCAGGTGGCATATTAGATTGGTCGTGTTGAACGTAGCTCTGTTCTTTCCACCACGCGGAACCTCCGCCTTGCAAACATTGCATCTGGCTGTTACACTGCCTTCGCTTTCAATTTTATAATACTTTCAAACTCCTGACATTTTCTCTGTCCCGACTCCCGAGTCACCAGCTGAACGTAGCCTCTCGTTAGCTTACTGCTAGACACTGCGGCCACTCTGTTGCCAGCTTAGAGAGAAATAAGCAACCAGGTCTGAAAACAAGCCCAAAAGAAGCAACACATACATGATGTTGTGTCATTTCAAACCTAAACTAAGGCCTCAGGATGACTTTAAGACGTGAACATGGTCATTTTTGTTTTGTAACATTAAATAAAATAATAAAAAAAAATTCTCCCGATTCCGATCTTTTGAAAATCACGGGATCGGCTCGGATCCCCGATCACGTGATCGGATCGGGACATCTCTACTTTTGTATATATAAATATGTGTCTTAGTCCTAATATGAAAAGATCCTGTGAATGAGTGTGCATTATAATATGTATATTTAATAGCAAACAGAACTATATTTCCCCTAGGGGATTAATAAAGTGTCTCCTTCTTCCTAATATGTTAAACCTGCAAAAAGCATGCAAAGCAGGAAGTGTTTTTCAAAGCGATTTTTCACTCAAAAACGCTTCATGCTGCAGCTAAAATCAACACCATGAGATCAAATACAGTAAGGGTGCAATACGACAGCTAAACAACAAGCTCACCATGAAGCTCTGTAAAGCCAAGAAGAGCCGCATATCCATGACTATAACACTCTGTGTGTTCATAAGTGTGTGGCGTGTGGCGCAGTGGATAGAGTCTTGGTGTTGGGATAAGGGGAGCACAGGTTCAAACCCCACTGCAGTCAGCATGTGTCCCTGAGACACTTCACCCCAAAGTGCTCCTGATTGTCCACAGTATTGAGTATCTAAGTCGCTTTGGATAAAAGCGTCTAACAAGTAACATGTCATAAGTACGTCTCTCACAATTGTTGTATTGAGGTTTTAATCTGACATCATGTACCCCTCCCTCATCGACCTCGATGAAGGGGGGGTACATGATGTCAGATTGAGGAATACATTCACCAGGAGAGTGTTCTTGACTAATGGAATTAATTCTGGGGGTTGGAGCTTAGACTTTCCCAATTTCAATTTAAAGGACCACCCTAATTTAAAATTAATTGATTGCCATTTTCTACATTACATCTAGGCCTATATTACAATGTTATTAGAACCCATATTACACCATGATTACACCCATGTTACACTGTTATTGTACTCATATTACACCCATATTAGACCTATATAACACCCTTATTATACCCATATTACTACCATTATAACACCATTATTATACCCATATTACTACCATTATAACACCATTATTATACCCATATTAATACTATTATAACACCATTATTATACCCATATTACTACCATTATAACACCATTATTATACCCATATTAATACCATTATAACACCATTATTATACCCATATTACTACCATTTTACACAGTTATTACACCCATGTTAC
The DNA here is from genome assembly GCA_028583405.1 of Pogonophryne albipinna. NCBI lineage: Eukaryota > Metazoa > Chordata > Actinopteri > Perciformes > Artedidraconidae > Pogonophryne > Pogonophryne albipinna. Next base: position 40,673,812 of record CM053248.1, read on the forward strand.
AACACTATTACACCTGTATTACACCAATATTATACCCATATAACACCCAAATTATACCCTTATTGCACAGTTATTGCAACCATTTTACACATGGACACAGTCTTTAAAATGACTATCAGGGTTCATACACTTTTTCACCAATGCTTCTCCAGGACCTTTACCTAATTTTCCATGACCAAAAAAATTACTTTCTCAGCGGTACCACTGAAAATTGTTTATTTTAACATGGAACAGGAAAATAAGGTCTGCATATGAAACATGTTGTGCCTATCTAAAACAAATCCAATAGGCTTACTAGCTAAAGCCACTGAAATCTCTCACCAGCGAAATACCTCGTCAGTTAAATGCCATTTTACGTTTCATTACTATAAGATACAGTATTTATTATCATTATAGTATTACTATTTCGGCGATTAGCTAAAATATAAATTATATCTGATCCAACTTTAGTTACATTTCCATGACTTTTCCAAAAATATTGTTTTCCATAACTTTTCCAGGGCCTGGAATTTGCATTTTGAATTTCCATGACTTTTCCAGGTTTTTAATGACCGTAAGAACCCTGGACTATAGTATACATAAACAATTAAAGGGTTAACCTGCATCACATGGTTCCAATACAAAACTCAATCTACAGTTTCAAGGACATTGTTTTGCCCTTTAGATTTCCATCTTGTACGAACAGATAGACGTGTGGGAAGAAAGAGGGGAATTGTAGTGGTGATAAAATGTCTTATTGGAGCCATTACAGAGTGTCATGGTAACTTGGTTTTTTCATCACCAAGCTGGGAGTTTTCCCTCGCTCAGCTTCTCTTGTGTCCGGTATCATATCGCTTTCAATCTTTCTCCCTCCCTCCCATCTTCCTTCTGCATTCGCTCTTCCCATTCAGTTCCAGTGTTTGTTAAGGAGCCAGTAAAAGTGGAACCAGCAGCTGTCCAAACACTGATGACCCCCCGCTGTGTGTGGAAGACCCCCCTATGGTCCCGGTTGATTTCTTGCTATTATAACAGCTTGACGTTTTATTTTTTTTAAAACACGACTGTCACCATGGCACCAAGGAATGGAAAGGGCAGAAGAAGTGGAAGATGGAGGAAGAAGAAGGTGGCAAATTAGGAGAAATCTAAAGAAAGCGTGCTGTAAAATAACTAGAAGATAAAACTAAAAGCGAGAGGATGAGTAATGTAGTCAGAATTTAAACTAAAATAAATGACATTCTGTTAGAGTTTATTGAAGGATAAATAATGTATTTTCATAATGTGTTTTGATAAATATGTTTACATCATGTGTTCTCATAGATGTGGTACAGGAGACTCGTGGTCAGAGAAGAGGAACAGACTATAGTCTGTTCCTTGGACCATACACACACACACACATCCATATGACTGCGAGTCACAAGATTCCCATATGACAACTAAGGCGTTGGTCATAGCCACTTCCTCATGCATGTGATGTACATTGTATTTCTGAATAAAAAGGCTGCACGGAGACAAGGCAGTAGGATTTGGTTAGGAGTGGACATTGCATGTCACTCGCCGATTCTCCTTGCTGGCAAGTAAACTTAAATCTCGAGTCCTGTCTTCTCTGTTCACTGGATCTGGTATATTGAACCGAGCTGGGGTTTTACCCTTACAAAGTAATATAGATACCTCACATTAATTGGTCCTTCGAGCCGGATTCCAACACATCGTGACGGGAAGGAGGAAGGGGACGACACGCCGCAGTCTGTCGACAGCCGGGATCATCAGCCGACCCCGAGAAAGACCCGGGACGCAGAATTCGTGGCCGGGCCGGTGCTTATATGTCCAACCTCCCTCATCCTAGGCACGATTGACGGAATCCAACCGGACCGGTGACCACAGATAAACGGGTAAGACACGGTTTCTCCACCGTTAAGGAGGCTGATAAAACGTTTATACACGGTTTCTCCACCGATTAAGGAGGGTGCTAAAAGTTTTTAGACACGGTTTCTCCACCGTTAAGGAGTTTGATAAAACGTTAATACACGGTTTCTCCACCGATTAAGGAGGGTGCTAAAAGCTTTTAGACACGGTTTCTCCACCGTTAAGGAGGGTGATAAAACGTTGATAGAGAAAGGCTACTCCGCCTAAAAGGAGGATTGACGTGTACACTTGTGAATGATTGAGTGAAAGCGGTGTGTAAAAGTGTCACCAGTGGAATCAGCGCACAGAGTGGAAACCTAACGGTGCTAACACAAACTCTGTGGTCTGTTGAAGTACACGTAGTGGTGAATTAGGTATTAGGTTCCGACCGGCACGTTGTCCAGTAGGAACACCAAGCTAGAATCATGGGGTCCGATGGGAGTAAGCCTGCCGCTACAGGGGACATGAGGTATATGGAAATATATAGTCACGGCAGCACCATTTATTGTAGCAAATGGTATAAACAGTACGGCTTCCAAGGGAAGCTGGAGAAAACAGCAGTAAGAGAATTAAGCGACAAATTGAGAGTAGCAACAGCTGGAACAACACAAGGCAAGAAAAGAAATAAGTTAGAAGCTCAACTACGGGTTGCAGCTATATGGGCTGAACAAGCCCATAAAAAGGGCAGGTGGAGCAGAGGAAGGTATGATAGCAGCGGCTGTTTTAGTGAAAGCAGACGAGGAGACAGGGCGCTCAGGGTCAGTTGACGCTGTACGCCGCGAGAAAGAGAGAGCGATAGTGGAAGAACACAAAGCGCAGGAACAAAGAATAAAAAGAAAGCAAGAGAAAGAGAGAAAAGACAGGGAAAGAGAGACACAAAAAACGCATCGACAAAGAAGTGGCAGATGCATTAAGCCCACTGCACACTACACTGTAAAAACTGTGACCTATAGTTACTTAATAAAATTGTGGCAACAAAGTGACACTTAATATAATTAATTAGATTTGAAACACAACAATTTGATTAAAAAGTTTTAAATAAATTTTGAGTTAATAAAATATAATTATATTAAGTAAATGTTAATTAATTGAACAAACTTAAGTTAGATTTACTAAACATCTGGTAGAATTTAGTTTATATTTACTAATTATCAAAGATAAATTGATTTGAATTAATTAACAATGGGGAAAAATTTGAATTCTTATGTGACAGCGGTGCAGACTCATCAGTAGTGAACAAAGAGGTCCAAAGAATGTGGCCACCAACTGGCACTATGTTTGTAAAATCAGCAAATGGACACATAAATCAGAGGTCGATTTCAAAGCCACTTTTTATGGAAGATAGAAGGTCAAGCCTCCAGGCATCCCTCAAATTTGTGTTCATCTCAAACTGCCCTGTCAATTTGCTAGGGAGAGACGGCATGGAAATATTAAAAATCAGTGTAGTACCAGTCAAAGGGGGAATGCGAGCAGTAGGGCCCGGAGAAAAGGTGGAAGACCAGGTCTTCCTTCAAAAATCCATAAACACCCCCAACTACTACTGGTCACTAGACATGCCACAACCTGACGTGACAAACACAGGTGAACACCTGTTAACGCTATTCACCCCACAACATGGCCAAGAAGTAATGAAACCTGACGCATTGCACGTTACACTAAAGTACAAGAACACCCCTGGCCCAGATAAAGACTATGATGTGCTCGTGCATCGACTGACACCACAGAGGGTAGTGTTCCACTCGATGTATGCAAACCAACACAGGGATGTTGCAATTGACGCTAGGGTCCCATCAACCACTGCCTTGATAATGGAACCAGGTTCCACGCCACACATATCAGTAGCTAGGGGCCCAGGGACTTCATGGAGAGACTTAGGTTTATTAGTGGCTAGAGGTAACAGGATAACAAAATGGACAGATGACAAAAACGGTTGGCAAACTGGAGGCGGGTTAAAGCGCAAAACTCTAGGGTTTACCCTAGTGATGACACCACGCACCCACCTAGACGACCCTGAACAACAATGATGTATGCTAAGTGAAGAGGCCTTAGAGGTCCTGAAAACGGTGCCACCATGCGTATGGTCACAAGGAAAATGTGATGTAGGTCGCATGGTGAACGCAAAACCTGTACACGTTAGACCAAAAACTAACTACAGACCTAACATAAGACAATACCCATTGAAAGAGGATGCAAAAGTTGGCATCAAACCTGTAATTGAAGAAATGCTAAAAGCAGGAATCCTGTGTGAGTGCCCTGATGCATCATGCAATACCCCATCTTCCCAGTAAAAAAGGCTGATGGGCAGTCATGGAGAATGATCCAAGACTTAAGAGCAGTAAATGACGCTGTACAAAGCACAGCCCCAACAGTACCAGATCCACACACGTTAATGAACGGCCTTAAGCCAAATATGGCGTGGTTCTCAGTGATAGACTTAAGCAATGCCTTTTTCTCCATTCCTGTAGAAAAAGACTCACAAGGATGGTTCGGGTTCACACATGAAGGAACAAAGTACACATACACCAGATTACCTCAGGGGTATGTGGATAGCACAACAATCTTTTCACGAGAAATAGCTAATTGTTTGGCTACATTACAGATACCTGACACATCGCAGATTTTGGTATATGTCGATGATATTCTTGTAGCGTCACCCACACAGGAAGAAAGCACAAAAGTCACACTACAAGTATTGACACATTTGGCAAAAACAGGAAACAAGGTTTCAAGACAGAAACTTCAGTTTGTGAAAGAGGAAGTTATCTTTTTAGGCCACAGTTTAAACCGAGAAGGGAGACGCATACACTCAGAGAGGAAACAGACGGTGTTAAACGCACCAAAACCAACAACAAAAAAACAAATGATGCAATTCCTTGGGCTGACTAACTATTGTAGAGCATGGGTTCCAGACTATGCAGGAATGACTCAGCCCCTACTAGATTGCATATACTCAGACAATGACATGAAAATGTCCGGCAAGATAGAATGGACACAAGAGGCAGAAGCTGCATTTGAAAGGACTAAACAGTGTCTCGTAGGGTCATCAGTGTTAGCATTACCAGACTATGAAAAACCATTTGTACAAACAGTTGACTGCAAAAAAGGGTTTATGACATCAGTATTAGCCCAAAAACACGGCACAAAACTAAGGCCTGTCGCTTACTACTCTAAAAGGTTAGACCCAGTAGCACAAGCATTACCAGTATGCGTACAAGCAGTATGCGCTGCAGCAATGGCGGTACATTGTACAGCAGAAATAGTTTTGTTCCACCCACTCACACTGATGGTTCCACACGCAGTCACCATGTTGTTACATGACACCAAAATGGCTTTCTTATCACCTGCACGTTATTTGGCACTGACAGCTACACTAATGTCACAACCACACATTGTGATAAAAAGATGTAATATCTTAAATCCAGCCACATTAATACCTACAGCAGAAGATGGAGAACCACACTGTTGTAAAGAAGAGACTGACAGAACATGCAAACCAAGACCAGATTTGAAAGATGTTCAACTGCCAAGTGGAGAAACATGGTTTGTGGATGGGTCCTGTTCTAAATCTATAACAGGCCAAAATCAAACAGGGTTTGCAGTTGTATCACACACACAGGTCATAAAAGCAGGCCGACTCCCACACACATATTCTGCACAAGCAGCGGAATTAGTAGCTCTTACAGAAGCATGCAAAGCGGGGGTTGGAAAAGATGTGACTATGTGGACAGACAGCCAGTATGCACACTCAACAGTACATGTATTTGCAGCCCAATGGGCCCGCAGGGGCATGAAAACGTCAACAGGAAAACCAGTCACTCACGCACAACTGCTGACAGACCTTTTAAAAGCGGTGTTGTTGCCGAAAAGCATCGCTATATGCAAATGTGCTGCGCACACTAGTGGAGAGGATGCAGTAACACTTGGCAATGCACACGCGGATAAGGTAGCTAAACTAGCAGCTGTGGGCGAATATGGGTTTCATATCCTCTTGCAGAAGGGGGAAAGTGTTTCACAACCAATACCTCTTGTGATATTAAAGGATATGCAGAACAGCGCACCCGACAGAGAAAAGAAGAAATGGTTGACAGATGGTGCAACCACAGACCCTGAGGGAACATTCAGAATAAACAACAAGATAGTACTCCCTGTTAGTCTCTACAAAACAGCAGCTAATTTGAGTCATGGGCCGTGCCATGTCTCAACAGGGGGAATGATAACAGTAATAAATGAACACTTCCATACATACAACTACATTAAATTTTCTAAAAACTTTTGTAGAGCCTGTATAGTATGTTGCAGACACAATGCTCAAGGCAATGAGCGACCACAGAGAGGAAAGTTCCCTCCACCAACATACCCGTTTCAACACATGCATATGGACTTCATCGAACTAACACCATGCCAAGGGTACAAATACTGTTTGGTAATGATATGTCCGTTTTCAAAGTGGGTTGAAATATTCCCAGCAAAACATGCAGACGCTATTACCGTAGCAAAAGCCATATGCAAGACAATAATACCAAACAGAGGTATTCCAGAGAAACTGTACAGTGATAATGGTTCCCATTTTGTAAATCAGGTTATTACCAAACTGTCCGAACATATGGGGATAACATTAAAAAACCATTGTGCATATCATCCACAGAGTGCAGGCTTAGTGGAAAGAACAAACGGAACAGTAAAGTTAAGACTAAGGAAAACAATGGAGGAAACAGGAAGACCGTGGGTGGAATGTGTGTCTCTAGTAGAAACATGCATGAGAATCACGCCCACGGCAAAAGGGTTGTCTCCCTTTGAGATCATAACAGGAAGGCAATTCAGACTACCAATCACAGACGAGGTGAGGGAGGAGGATGATGCTGAGGCAGAGACTACATTAGCTGAATGGATGAGCAGACTCTTCAGAAGCAATGAGATAGCTCGAACAAATAACCTGCCAGACATTTCTACTCCCTTACAGGATACTCGAGTGCAGACTGGTGACCAGGTCCTCGTGAAGGTGATTAAGAGGAAGCATTGGCACTGTCCACGGTGGGACGGTCCCTACACGGTACTGCTGACAACACCGACTGCACTAAAAATCGCCGAAAGAACTACGTGGATACATCAGAGCCACTGCAAAAAGGTAATACCTCTCCGACTTAACGACGGATAAGTGGTGGAAGTCCGGCTACAAAGGGCGGTGTTTCATTAGGAAATACTGGTCTCAACCCCGGTGAAGAAAACAACAGAACCACTATCACAAATAGACTATGTTGGGAGAGGTGTTGTTCGTAGTGGCCCTGCTGGGTCTGACGCTAATGACTATAAGACAATTGAGTGAGGAATCCTCAACAAAAGAAGAAGTCCATCGAGAGAAAAAATGGTCACTACTCAACGATGACCCATGGAATTACAACGACAAAACTGCACGCTCCCCTAGGATGACAAATGCCTGGAATGCCTATGTCCATCAACTTGTTACAAAGACTTAAAGCTAGGTTACTGTCTGTCATATGACGAATGGTTCGAAAATGTCAAAAACAAGTGAATTAATTCTGAAAGTAATAAAGACACTGTAACCAGCTAGTAATTATGAAAAACAGGAGGGAATGTTAGAGTTTATTGAAGGATAAATAATGTATTTTCATAATGTGTTTTGATAAATATGTTTACATCATGTGTTCTCATAGATGTGGTACAGGAGACTCGTGGTCAGAGAAGAGGAACAGACTATAGTCTGTTCCTTGGACCATACACACACACACACATCCATATGACTGCGAGTCACAAGATTCCCATATGACAACTAAGGCGTTGGTCATAGCCACTTCCTCATGCATGTGATGTACATTGTATTTCTGAATAAAAAGGCTGCACGGAGACAAGGCAGTAGGATTTGGTTAGGAGTGGACATTGCATGTCACTCGCCGATTCTCCTTGCTGGCAAGTAAACTTAAATCTCGAGTCCTGTCTTCTCTGTTCACTGGATCTGGTATATTGAACCGAGCTGGGGTTTTACCCTTACAAAGTAATATAGATACCTCACACATTCAAAGGATAAGTGGCTCCTTATTTTCATCTAAAGTAACAGACAGAGAATCAGCACTTTTGAAACAGGGCTGAAACAGAGGGGATTATGGGTAATGCTGCAACGATCTGTTTGGTGTTTCAGCCAATCAGAGACATGTTCTGTATATATCTGAGACCTGTGATATATTGATGAAGAACAGGATAATAGGGGACCTTAAAACACAAGAATGTGAGTAAAGAAAAACAGTAGTGAAGTTATTAATCAGGTAGCTCTCAAACAAAGCTAACGTCAATGAAACGGTGAAGTATGTTCCCACACCTTCTTCACACTTAGGATATGAACCAACAATTATCCAATTATAGCTAACAAAAAAGCATCGAGTCACAGCAATGTTGAGGCAAAGGACACCAAGAAAGTATTGATCCAATGGAAGCAAGAGTGAATGAAAATATATAAAATACAGAAGAAGTAGTCTCAATAGTGTGGTATATGTGGTAGACTGATACCAAGAGGAGATACGATTCAAACAGGAGCGTTTGGACAAGCATCTAGAACGTAGAAAAGTCTATACGACGTAATTGTAATGTTGTTGCCCAAAATGGTGAAACACACATTGATATGATTGGACGATACTACAAACAATCCTGATCAGAGCCCCCTTAGTTTTCACATAAATACACCGTGTGCACGTAGACAAAATGTGTGTGTGTGTGTGTGTGTATGTGTGTGTGTGTGTTTCGTTCTCCTTTGCAGACGACAACGGGAAGAAAGCCAACAACCCGAACCACTGTAACTGCATCATCGATCAGATCTTCACGGGGGGGCTGCAGTCTGACGTCACCTGCCAAGTGTGCCAGTAAGTGTGAACTGTGTGTGTGTGTGTGTGTGTGTGTGTGTGTGTGTGTGTGTGTGTGTGTGTGTGGACTCGCATCTTATTCCACTCGCTGTGTACATGGTTAGCTTAAATGTTATTCTGCTGCCTGGTGGTAAAAAGATGCATTGCCCATACATAAGCACCTATCATTATTACAGCAATGTTACCGGTATCCAAATATTATTTAGCCCAGTTATAAATGGAGCATTAGTTTATTATCTAGCATGACTTTAATATCTCTATCTTCTTAATTTTCAGCAAGTGTTGCCAGATAGAAAGACATTTGCGAAAGAGTTGGATACAGAATATGCTATCATGGAAAAGGAGCTGAGGAAAACTATCGATGCCCAACAACGGCAGACATATGGAGTGCTAACAACAAAAGTTTCTTGGGGGTGACTGTGCATTGGATCGATGCAGATACCTTGAAACGAAAGAAGGCTGCGATCGCTTGTAGAAGATTTAGGGGTTGACACACGTACGATGCAATAGCAACAGAGCTGGAGGACATTTTCTCTCAATATGGACTTACCAACGATAAAGTGACTGCATGTGTGACGGACAACGGGAGTAACTTTGTGAAGGCGTTCAAGGAGCATCAGCAGCGGCAAGTGGAGTCCAATGAGGAGGAGGATGAGGTGGATGGCGATGGTGAGGCAGACTTTACAGACCTTCACAGTGTGCTTGCCGCAGCCCATACACTTAATCTAATTGCGAACAATGAGGTTGATAAATGGCTGTCATCTAACGTAGAATCTAGGGCTGTGTATCGTAGTGCTACAGCCAAATGTTCAGCGTTGTGGACGAAGGCCAGCCGCTCCACAGTCGCATCAGAGTTCATGGAAGAGGTCAGTGGTAGACAGTTGATTGTCCCCACAGTAACAAGGTGGAACTCATACTTTGACGCCTATTCTCGGATCACAGAAATGCCCCTCACTGACATCAATAATATCTGCACACAATTCCAAATGAAATGTATGAACGACAGGGAATACCAGTTTCTCAAGGAATACTGTTCCATTATGAAGCCTTTCACAGTTGCACTGGACATCTTACAGGGTGAGGACACTTGTTTTTATGGAACGCTTCAACCAACACTAGAAGTTCTCATGGGAAAAATCTTAGCAATGAAAACTGGCCTATCAGCAATGACCACTGGGCTGCCTGAAGTTATTGTGGGAGCAATCAAAACCCGATTTGCTGCAATAATTGACTCCAAGGAAGCGCTGCTTGCCGCTGTCTCACTGCCCAAGTTTAAGCTGCGTTGGGTAAAAGAAGAAGCCAGAAGAGACCATATCAAGATACTCCTCATGTCAGAGTGTCGTTCCCTAACAACACAAGAGCCTGCAGCCCTCATGCCCGATGTCCCTCAACCTGCTGCTGTTGCCTCCAGCGAGGAGGATTTGTTTGCCTTTGACTTACAGCCCGTTACCACAGCTGATGCGCCCATGTCTGTGGAAACAGAGGTAATGTCTTATTTCAATTCTGCCCCTACGATGGAAAGTCTGCACCAGTTTCCAAGAATTAAAAAAATCGCACTCCGCTGTAATGCCCCAACGCCATCCAGTGCACCAGTAGAAAGACTTTTCAGTCTTGGAAATCTTGTGCTCACCCCAAAACGCAACAGTCTCGGTGATGGACGCTTTCAACGCCTTCTCCTGATGCGCTTCAACCGTCATTTCAGTCAAGGCGGTAGTGGAATAGGCCAGCCCCCCACCATAGAACAATAAGTAGGCTGTAGGTCAAGGCTTTAAGGGCTTTCATACTTAAATGTATTTTACGAGCCTTAATTGGCTGTATTCTACCTCTGTTTTGGCAGTAACAGGTTTCCTGTTTATTTTTTTATTTTCAATATTCCATTGTGTGTGTTAAATATAGTGGAGCTTCATTTGTTTTGTGAAGTATTTCCTACGAGGCCTTTTTTTGTATTTAGATTTGACCAGACTTTGTTTGGTAGCCTATGTTCTAGGCGTTGTTTGGCAAATAGCAGGGCTCCTATTTTTGGCCTCCGTTGCATTTAGTAGCAATCTTAAGCAATGTTTGGCTTCGTGTTAATAGGTTAATAGTGTTGGACTGAAAATGGCTGAGCCGTAAGCTATTCCTTGAGGCCTAATCCTTTTTGTATTTTTGATAAAGCTTCTTCTTTGTCCACTCAATACATTCAAACTTCTTGTGCTTGGAACTTGAATTAAATAAAAGAAAGTAACAAAAAGAAAAATATATTGCACACCTTGTCATTTCATAATGTTATAGATTTCATTATAGTGAGCTCTAGCTCTATTGTATTTAATATATATAGGCCTAGACTTATAAATATTTACAGTATCTCTACTATAATTGACCAGACTTTGATCCTTTGTCTGCTTTAAATAAGTATATAAGTTGTGAGTAGCCTTAAGGGCCTACACAGTTGTTATGCTATACCACATCGCCCTTCACTGGATGCATAATGAGCTGCACTAAACTACATGTTAGCATTTTAAATACCCAGCCATTCTTTTGCGGTTATTTTGGTGAAAGTAACTAAAAAAGTAACTAAAGTAGTGTAACTCATTACATTTCAGAGACAGTAATATTGTAATGTAACTTATTACTTTCAAAAGTGTCTATTACCATCTGGCCGGGGACAACAGCTGGAAATTAGCCATGTCGGCTAAAGCTGCACCATTTACTGTTTTTGTGACAGTTCATCGATGGGGACTGTCCACGACACTATAAATAAATAAACTAAACTAAACTAAAAGAGAGTAATAAGTAATATGTAATATATTACATTTTGGAAGTAACTTACCCAACACTGCCTGAATGCTTCAAGACCGGCTTCTTTGCCCATCAGTACTGATTCAGATCTCTTTTCAGAGCATCCCTTCTGCTCCAGATTATCAGCAGAGTGCAGTTAAAGACTGGGTACATCGTAATGGCTACCTCTAAAGGCTAAGCAGACCTAATATGCCCCAGTTAGTGAGCGGCTTGTGTTTTTGCAGACCAGAGAGTGCTTAGTTGATGGTCTTTTTATAATGTATTTAATCAAAAACATGTCCTATTTTGCCCCACCAGTTATGAACGCTTGTTATTAAGGAACTGGGTCAAGAAAACAAGATTGCATCAAGGGTAAGGCGAGGTTAAGTCCTTATCTGCCATTATAACTGACAATTACAAGCCAATACCCAAAATAAGACAATGGAAATAATGGGGACAGTTCAGTAGGAAAAGGACTATATAGAACAGGAGTGGCCAACGAGCCGCATGAGGCTCTTTGCCCAGTCTCATGCGGCTCCTCAGTTCATATTGAATTGTAATTGTGTTGTGGGTTTTTGGAGCATATGTATCCCAGTTCACAAAGGGTTAATAACACACAAGTTCCAGCCCAATCGTTACCCAGAGTTTTCAACAAAGAAGTGCTTTAGCCAATCAGAATGCAGATCCTGCAATACTGGAGGCGGGCTGCACTCGCGATGTGACAGTGAAGGGAGAGATCTGCTTCCGATCGGCAGAAATATAACTCAGATAAAACCGTAATAACTCAATATGATGTTGTCAAATCAAAACGGTAACAATTTGCAGTGGGATATGTGTATGTGAGAAGGCCTGCTCCCAGAAAGCTGGCAGCTGACACAGAAGGGCTCCCGAATTTGGTGATTTGCGGTAAAGAAATAAACAAGAGAGAAAGTGCATCTCTGTCAGCAGAGCTTCTGTCAGTCAGAGGGTTAGGTACAAGTTGAGATGTCATGTGAGGAGAATTAACTAAAATACACTATTTATGTATTTTTAAATAACTGTCATGAATCTGTGTGTGAGATACAGACAGGGAGAAAAAAGTCCAGGCATATTTTTATTAAATGATGTGCCCTTTCATGCATTTGAGCCCCTTCCACATCCTCTGCGTTTCAAGAAGCAACATGCATAGTCAGATAACAACTTTTTTTCAAATGTTTTGAACTGAGCTTTGTGTGAGACACAATATTAACTGGCCTCTGGTCTTAATACTGGACGGAGAGGTTTAAGTCAATTTCTGTCAATATCATGGACTGTGACATTTATAGGAAATCTGGCTGAGTGGAGGTATGTGTTTCTGTATGTGAGAGGGTGTGTGTGTCTATGGGAGGGTGTGTCTTTGAGTGTGTGTGTGTGTGTGTGTGTGTGTGTGTGTGTGTGTGTGTGTGTGTGTGTGTGTGTGTGTGTGTGTGTGTGTGTGTACCATCTCGAAGGGATATTATTAACCCCATGTTGATCTTTGGTACGCCCTATGATAGTCTCATTAGGAGCTAAACGAGGTAATGTTTAAACCATTTCCTCTCTGACTGTCACCTCCATCTCTTTGTACATAGCCCGTCATGACCGTATTGTGGACATTGTGTCTGATGCGGTACAAAACATCTTACCATCTAGCGCAGCAATGTACAAGCACACTAGAGTGCTACCAGAATGGTTTGGCTTTACCAATGATGTCTTTGCTAACATCCCAAATACACCTGATGTTGTTTTTGTTGACACCAACCACAGGGAGGTGCTAATATTAGAAGTAGGCTGTGCCTTTGACCTGTACATGGACCAGGCTTTCCAGGACAAGTATATTAAATACCAACCACTGCTCGATGTGATAACCAGCTTTGGGTACAAGTGTAGATATAGCATACTTGTATTCGGAAGTCTTGGCCATGTATATAAATGCACCATGATTGGTCTGAGAATTGCTGGAATGTCAAAGAGAAAAGCCAAACAAATTGCCAAATATTGCTCTGTTTCAGCTATTATTGGCAGCTTAGCCGTGTGGAGAAGGAGATGCTATGTGTTCCCCTAAGTGTTCTGTGCTGCTTAGCCCCGATATATTTGATTCCCTGTCTTATGTAATATAATTTGTGGAACCAAATAAAGTACTCAAATGTGTGTGTGTGTGTGTGTGTGTGTGTGTGTGTGTGTGTGTGTGTGTGTGTCAATTATTGTTCATTTATAGATTTTCATTTTGTATGTGTGAGAGATAGAGAGGGGCACATAGAGGAAGAGAGTGAGGGAGCACACAGATAGGCTGAGAGCAAAAGAGAGAAGGAGAGAGAGAGGTCGGGGGACATACACCCAGCATGTGTGCCTGTGTGTATGATGTGGCTCTTTGCAGTAACACAGTAAAATGATTGGTTGGCCACCCCTGATATAGAAGATACAAATAGTATCCAGATTTCATAGTAAAAAGTGAATTCATTTTTTGGTTACATCGCTAACCACATCTGCATCTCGTTGTCTTGGTGCTTGTTCTCTGTGTAAAGACAATACAGTTACATCTAATCAAAAGGTACAATTCGTACAAAAACTACGTATTGCTGTAATGTTCCAACTCCAACGGGCCAATTTAAAATAGATTTTCGCATCACTTGCAACCGTTTCTCAAAGTCCAATCCCCAAAAGAAATTCTGCTAATGATACAAATGCAAACAAAGTCTTGCAGGTGAGTGCAACTTGCCCTTTCTTTGCTTATCTGATTGAAATTATCCATGTGGTAAAGTATACAGGAAGCAGAACAAGGTACAAATATTGTTTTCAGACTTGGTCGTAAACCGACTTGTTGCAGAGGTATTCCTCAAAGTAAAAGGATTTAACTTCGACAGAGAATAACCTACCCTGGATTTAATATCCCAGTCTCTCAGAGCTCTCGTTGTTTTGAAACGAGCACCCTCAGGCTTTAAGAGTCGATCTGGGATACCACCAACACCTCAAAGACCATGTCCATTAGCGCTGATCTTCGTGAATTGGACAGTTTTTCCGCAGCAATTGTATTCATATTATCTTATTACAATTCATGCAAATTGAACGGGAGCACTGAAGCAATATTAGCTTAGCAGGAGTCAGGGATTCATCGAGCTTTTACACGTTTCTTTCTAGTCTTACAAACTAAAAGAATCCTCCTTGTGTTCCCAAAGTCAGTATCTTTTCACATAAGTGACCCTTTTGTAGGAAACGTCCTCACCTTAAGGGAAATATAATAATTCCTTACATTTATTATAGCGCTTTTCCAGATGCTTTACAAATACACATTACACACATATCACACATCTAAAGTCCCGGACACACCAAGCCGATTTTGGCCGTCGATGGATGTCAGGCCGACGATGAGCGTCCCCTCGTCCTACTCAGATTGGTGTGTCCCGCACCGTCATGTCTGATTCTAAATGTCGAATCGGTAGGCAAAGGCTGTCGGTCAAATAAATCGCTCTGATTGGCTGTTCAGCTTAGCGAATCAGTGCATGAGAAGCGAAACGGAAGTGAGGGACCCAAACGATTAAGAAGGCAAATCTGAGATGTCATTTAACTCCAGCTCTCGACACAGGTTCGGGAAAGCCCCATGAGCTTCTCGCTGTAGAGTGAAAATTGAACGCACTATTTGTTGTTTGTTTATATCACGCAGTCTGTTCTTCTTCTCTCGGTTATCACGCAGTCAGTCTTCCGGTTGTTGCCTCTTGTGAATGACGAACACACACTACCGCCGCCTGCTGGTAAGGAGAGTTATTGCCACTCACGCATGCGCAGTTCGTACGTGCTTCTTGGCCGTCGGCTGAAGTCTTTGCGGTGTGTTCCAGTGCGACACATGGCCAAGACGCAGAGACGCGAGGCGACGCAACAGTCCGGTCCGTCTGTGTCAGTTCTTTGGTGTCAGCTTGGTGTGTCCCTACTTTAACGGTCATGTACTGTGGACAATACCCACAGGAGCAGATTCAGGTGAAGTGTCTTGCCCAAGGACACAACGGCTTTACAGACGCAGCGGCGGCGGGTTGCGAACTGGTGTTCCCCAACGCCCCCTTGATCTGATGATCAACACACAGCCCACTGCGCCACTCCGTCCCTAATATAAGGGACTTAGAGAGCCGAACGCTATATAATTAATCGGTATTTTGACAAAAACTGGTGAATTATGGATTATTTAGTCTGTCACATTGACTTCTACACATTCACATGGGTTAAAAGACTGATAACTGAGAATAAGTACTTGAGTTTGAACTAGTGCTACACCTTTTACAGTGCAGTAGTATTGTCTGGCACTCTGGGGAGTTTTTGTATTAAAAAGTTAATGATATGTTGTCCAAATAACATCATAATCAGCCTCCAAAATCTACCGTTTGCAATTTAGCATGTGCTGTAATTAATTAAGATGGGACTGTAGGGCATGACCTTTAGCACTGGACTTTTCGAAGAGGAGCCGATGGCCTTTTTACATACTCTAAATTTAAATGTTTTAATACACAAGTCATCAAGTTTCTCTTTAATCTCAATTCTCTTGGACTCTGAGGTATTTCTTTTATTTTCAAACAAGCCATTTTGTGCTTTTTTGGGTTTGAGAAATGGAAGGAGAGAGAAAGAAAGAAAGAAAGACACAAATGGACAAACTGTAGAGACAGAAATGAGAGAGAGAGAGAGATGGACAGAATGGACATCATTTGAATCAGAGCAGTAAAGGTACACCCTGCTTTCTTTCATACGTGTGCACCAGCTTGTTTAGGTCCGTATAGATGGGATGTATCATCGTCTTCCTTCACTCGACATCCTCCTCAGTGTGTATTTATACGAGTGTGTCATCTTGTACGAGTGTGAACGGCAGCCATGCTTTGGCCGCTCCTTCAGATGTAATTTGTGTCATCGCTGCCGTTATGGTGTGATTTCAAGAGCTTAAGGCAACAGCTGTTCTCTGATGCTCGGACTGTAGACTGTGCATCCGACTGTGATGCGGACTGGCTGCATCACATTTACGTCTGTCTCAGTTCATCGCTGTCTCTTCCTGTCTGTTTCTCTGTCTCCATGTCCATTTCTCTGTCTCTATGTCCATTTATCTGTCTCTTCCTGTCCATTTCTCTGTCTCTGTCCATTTCTCTGTCTCTATGTCCATTTCTCTTTCTCTTCCTGTCCATTTCTCTGTCTCTGTCCATTTCTCTGTCTCTATGTCCATTTATCTGTCTCTATGTCCATTTCTCTGTCTCTTCCTGTCCATTTCTCTGTCTCTGTCCATTTCTCTGTCTCTATGTCCATTTCTCTGTCTCTATGTCCATTTCGCTGTCTCTTCCTGTCCATTTATCTGTCTCTTCCTGTCCATTTCTCTGTCTCTGTCCATTTCTCTGTCTCTATGTCCATTTCTCTGTCTCTATGTCCATTTCTCTGTCTCTATGTCCATTTCTCTGTCTCTTCCTGTCCGTTTCTCTGTCTCTTCCTGTCCATTTCTCTGTCTCTATGTCCATTTCTCTGTCTCTTCCTGTCCATTTCTCTGTCTATTCCTGTCCATTTCTCTGTCTCTATGTCCATTTATCTGTCTCTTCCTGTCCATTTCTCTGTCTCTTCCTGTCCATTTCTCTGTCTCTTCCTGTCCATTTCTCTGTCTCTTCCTGTCCATTTATCTGTCTCTTCCTGTCCATTTCTCTGTCTCTTCCTGTCCATTTATCTGTCTCTATGTCCGTTTCTCTGTCTCTATGTCCGTTTCTCTGTCTCTTCCTGTCCATTTCTCTGTCTCTATGTCCATTTCTCTGTCTCTTCCTGTCCATTTATCTGTCTCTTCCTGTCCATTTCTCTGTCTCTATGTCCATTTCTCTGTCTCTATGTCCATTTCTCTGTCTCTTCCTGTCCATTTCTCTGTCTCTTCCTGTCCATTTCTCTGTCTCTTCCTGTCCATTTCTCTGTCTCTTCCTGTCCATTTCTCTGTCTCTATGTCCATTTCTCTGTCTCTTCCTGTCCATTTCTCTGTCTCTATGTCCATTTCTCTGTGTCTATGTCCATTTCTCTGTCTCTTCCTGTCCATTTTTCTGTCTCTATGTCCATTTCTCTGTCTCTATGTCCATTTCTCTGTCTCTATGTCCATTTCTCTGTCTCTTCCTGTCCATTTATCTGTCTCTTCCTGTCCATTTCTCTGTCTCTGTCCATTTCTCTGTCTCTATGTCCATTTCTCTGTCTCTATGTCCATTTCTCTGTCTCTTCCTGTCCATTTCTCTGTCTCTTCCTGTCAATTTCTCTGTCTCTTCCTGTCCATTTCTCTGTCTCTTCCTGTCCATTTCTCTGTCTCTTCCTGTCCATTTCTCTGTCTATTCCTGTCCATTTCTCTGTCTCTATGTCCATTTCTCTGTCTCTATGTCCATTTATCTGTCTCTTCCTGTCCATTTCTCTGTCTCTTCCTGTCCATTTCTCTGTCTCTTCCTGTCCATTTATCTGTCTCTTCCTGTCCATTTCTCTGTCTCTTCCTGTCCATTTATCTGTCTCTATGTCCATTTCTCTGTCTCTATGTCCGTTTCTCTGTCTCTTCCTGTCCATTTCTCTGTCTCTATGTCCATTTCTCTGTCTCTTCCTGTCCATTTCTCTGTCTCTTCCTGTCCATTTCTCTGTCTCTATGTCCATTTCTCTGTCTCTATGTCCATTTCTCTGTCTCTTCCTGTCCATTTCTCTGTCTCTTCCTGTCCGTTTCTCTGTCTCTTCCTGTCCATTTCTCTGTCTCTATGTCCATTTCTCTGTCTCTTCCTGTCCATTTCTCTGTCTCTATGTCCATTTCTCTGTCTCTATGTCCATTTCTCTGTCTCTTCCTGTCCATTTCTCTGTCTCTTCCTGTCCATTTCTCTGTCTCTATGTCCATTTCTCTGTCTCTTCCTGTCCATTTTTCTGTCTCTTCCTGTCCATTTTTCTGTCTCTATGTCCATTTCTTTGTCTCTATGTCCATTTCTCTGTCTCTTCCTGTCCATTTATCTGTCTCTATGTTCATGTTCTGTCCATTTCTCTGTTCTTTTCGTTGCCTCCATCTGTCCATTTCTGTCTTCCTCTGTCGATTTCCATCTCTCTCCGTCTATCAATGTCTCAGTCTATCCATTTCTCTGTCTCTATGTCCTTTTCTGTTTCTCTCTGTCCATTTCTGTCTTTGTTTCTTTATCCATTTCCATCTCTTTATTCTTTATTTACACGTCTGTCTCTCACTGTCCACCGCTGTCTGTTCTAGTCCATTTTTTGTCTCTATGTCCTTGTTATGTCTTTTTCCATCCATTACTGTCTTTTTCTGTCCATTTATGATACTCTCAATATCTATTGTTGTCCCTCTCTCCACCCATTTCTGTCTCTTTTTGCCCATTTCTGTATTTCTTTCCATCCATTTACTGTCTCTTTGCGTCCATAGCTGTCTCTTTCTGTCCATTTCTATCCTTCCTTGTCCATTTATGTGCTTCCCTCCACCCATTTTTGTTTCTCTCTGTCCATCACGGTCTCTGTCTATCAATTTTCTGCCCATTTCTGTCTCTCTGTGTCCATTCCCCAAATTCAAAAAGAAAGCCTAATAGGGCTTCTTTCAAATAAAAAAAAACACCTCGGAGAATCGAGATTAAAAAGGGACTTGGAGAACTTGTGAATTAAACCCATGGCAGTATTTAAAGATTAGGAGACTGTTAAAAAGCTCATCTGCTCGGCTTCAAAACTAAAATAATGATGACCTTGTCCAACTGGTTCAGTATTCTTTTAAAGTAAACCAGCCTTAATTGGCAGCGATTCTGAAGATGTGAGGGCTGTAATGAAACTAAATTAAGTCCAGTGCCTAAGAATCAACTTTAATTAATTACAACACATGCGAAATTGAAAATGGTAGATTTTGGAGGCTTATGGACAACTTTGAATTAAAAAACACCTCAGAGTCCCAGACTGTCAAGTACACAATTAACGAGACCACTACGCTCGTTAAAAGCTTCAAACTCAAGTCATTTCTCAAGCTTTCGGTCTTTCTAACTTGTGTAAATGTGTAGAAGTCAATGTGACAATCCGACACAAGAACCCATAATTCACCATGACAGCTTTTGTATTAACGTTGGTTAATCTTATAGTGTCTGGATCTCTAATTGCCTAATATTTGCAGAGGAAATTACTTATAAAAAGGATCATGTGATTAGACTTATCACGATCAAATCTGTGAAAAAATATGGATTTCAAGAGAATTCTAATTAGAGTTAAAAGTAGAAAAGCATGAGATCATTTTGACAGAAAACAGAGAGGGGGATTTCTTAATTCATCCAATTATAAGTTCAGAATCTGGCGTTTGTTTCAAGTCATTTTTCACTCATTAAAAGCTTGTTTTGATCTTTAAAATTAATAAGTTTCATCGTCTACAATTAGTAAGAAAGAAATGAACATGTTTCTTCTAATTAAACATGTGGTTAGTAATGAATACATGAGTTATTATGCAACGGTGCTCACTCCATTTGGGTTGAATTGGCTCTCACAAAATAATGAGATGACACCCGGACAATTTCCTCTAGTTTTAAGGTGAACTTCAATTCTGTTTCCTGTTATTGTGTGTGTCTGTTTTATGTCACTGTGTGCCTGTGCATACATCACACACACACACATACCACTGCAAACACACACTACACACACACACTCTTCCCTGCAGAATACACTGTGTGTGTAAGAGGTTTCCTACCAGAAGGGGCATGGCGAGGTCAGCGAAGTAGACGAACGCCGCTCCGAGTGTGAACCCCACCGCCACAGGGACGAAGGCAAACGAGCCGTATTTCCCAGAATCCTCGGCCATGCCGATCGCCGGCGCCAGCAACGACCAATAAGAAGCAGCCAGCATCACCTGAGAGACGAGAGGAAAGAGAGAAATAGGGAAATGAGATAAGAAGAAACCATCGTGTGTGTGTGTGTGTGTGTGTGTGTGTGTGTGTGTGTGTGTGTGTGTGTGTGTCCATCTTTCTATACAAGTGCTATGTCTTTCTTTCAGCTTCATGTATGCACACAGCGTATCTTCAGCGTCTGTTGTTCATCACTCAAAGTAGCTCCCTGCCAATCTTGAGTCTGATTTGGTTCAGCTCCTCACCACAGACACACACACACACACACACACACACACACACACCTATCAGCACAGGATAAAAGAGTGTGTGTTCACTCCTGCCAATCAAAAGTAATGGAGGCTCATTGTCAGTCTGCAGAAGTCATGCAATTCTAGTCAGAGACACAGAGAGTATGATTGCAACTCAGAAACTGGATCTTTTGGAGCGGAAAACGTGTGATTTATGTAAAAACTCTAAAGTTTAGAAGTTGAATCACCAACGTCTGGCAGCAATCACATCCTCGCCATGATTGCAGGGAATTTATACTGTACCGTCCTGTTTTCCAATCGACACTATGACCTACAGTTTATAAGATGTACATCTAGCTGTTCCCAATGTATAATGTCAGGCTGGCTGCACATAGCAATAACAAAGTGTAGGAAACTAAATAAGCTTTGCATTATCATCTTGTTACTGGCAACAGAAGTAAGGCGATGATATTGAAGAAAAGCTAAAAGCAACTTAACACAAACTGAACTAACTAAGAATCTTAGGGTGCGTTCACACCAGCCTTGTAGAGTCCGGTTGAATCGAACCCTGGTGCGTTTAGCCGCTTGGTGCGGTTCGTTTGGGTCGGTGTGAACGCAGTCCGAGACCTCTGAAGTGAACTAAACAACCGGACTCTGGTCTGACTAAAATAGGTGGTCTCGGAGCGCTTGCTAGTGAACTCTGGAGCGGTTCATTGCTGGTGTGAACGCAGTCCGCACCAAAACATAGGAAGCGTAGTATTTACGAGTCACAAGAACGCGGATATCTTCAAAATCTTTAGCGAAAGAGTCTTTCAAGACATCCGCGCTTGTTTAGTTAAAGAGTGAAGCAGAATGAAGTGTTGAACAGTGTCGTGTAAGTAAAAATTCTCCGTCAACTACATAAAAGTCAGAGCCACCTGTCGTCGGTGAAACGCCCTCCTGACTGCAGAACGTGTGCTATAATGTTTTTTAACGCACGTTGTCTGATTATATAACCATATGCGTGGGCCGCTAGTGTCTGTTGATCTCCAGATTAACAGCAGCATGAGATTAACCTGCCGAAAGTGCCGATGCTCCATGGCGGAGGCTCCGGTAGAAATTGCCGGGATTTGCGTTTTTACCCCCTTAATGTCTGACCAATGGTTGGACAGCATTTCCGAGCACATGACTTGTGTTTAAAGTTTATAGTCCGTTTGAGTTTTGCCGTGTGAACGCAAACTGAACCTTCTGAATAATGAAACGATGGAACAAACTGTGGTCTGGTGCGCAACAGAGAAGCGGACTATTAGGTGTGAATGCACCCTAAGAGATGTTTTAAGTATCAGCATTATAAAATAATGACTTCGGGTTGTGGCTGAACCTGTCTCTGCGATCCTGCCTTGGGTCTCGTCATGCTGCTTCCCTGATGGCTTCCACAGGATTGTAGCTGACATCCTCGTGGATTCATCTTCTTATTACAGACACATGCATTTCCTAACATTTGGTCTATATGCTGTAAAATGTATTATCTCTTGGATTTACACACGGCATCTATTGCACGTCTGTCCGTCCTGGGAGAGGGATCCCTCCTCTGTTGCTCTCCGTGAGGTTTCTCCCATGTTCCCTTTAAACTGTGGGGTTTCTCTGGAAGTTTTTCCTTGTACGATGTGAGGGTCTAAGGACAGAGGGTCTGAGGACAGAGGGTCTAAGGACAGAGGGTCTAAGGACAGAGGGTCTAAGGATAGAGGGTCTAAGGACAGAGGGTCTAAGGACAGAGGGTCTAAGGACAGAGGGTGTTGTTTTCCTCATACTGATATTCTGAACAATCTGTGCTGTTGTATTTGCTGTAAAGTGTCTCTACTGTAGGCTATTTTTATTATATGTACAGCACTTTGGCTCGACCAAAAATCGTTTATAAATGTGCTATATAAATAAAACTTGATTTGATTTAAAATGGTGCAGGAATTATTCCTAAACCTGGAAATGCGTCTTCTTTCTAATTTGAGCAATTCTGTCTTTCCTCAGGTTTTCAGTTTTATGTTTCAAGTTTGCTTTTAGTGTTAAAAGTGACTATTGAGTGTTTCATATTTACGAACGTTGGGATTTTAACCTGTGTAACATTTCTAGGAGTACCAAGTAATTCATTAATCAATATCTTATTTATTTATTTTCAAGTTGAGTACAATCCAATTCAAACAAATGAATTTTTAATTATTGATATTAATATTTTGTTTCCTTATATTTATAATCATATTATCCGCTTCTCTTGTGCACCGTTTTAGTAAACAGACTGGATTTTGACGTGTTTTTGTACTGAAGATGTAGTCAGTATTTCCTCTAAGGCTGGAAAGAAAGGAAACATATGTTCCCGTTTGCACAATTAAATTAAACTTCTCATAACGACCCCCCGTGCATTTTCCTTCACCTGCAGCAATTTCACCTGAACTCATTCTTCTATAGCGCACTGCTGGAACCCACTTAAGGGCAGCTCTGTTTACATAGGCCTCGTTATGGCACTAAAGCAGCAGCCTGGTTAATAATTGGAGAGCTGGTTTCCATTCTATACTTATTCACTTCACTTCCAATTACCCACGGAGGGAGTGGTTCCAGCCTTATGAGATTCCCAGTAAAGTTTGATACTCGCTATACATGGTTATATGTCATTTTCTCAACCTATACCTTCCTGCACTAACACCTACTCCATAATCACACAGAAGGATTCTTGAGGGGATTATTTGTATCTTCCTCACCAGCTTTTCTACGTACTCCCTCTCTCCGTGGTCTAGAGAACAATCCGGAGAACATTGTGTACTTCTGTGCAAATTGAGTGACGATGGGGAGCCGTTGAAACTTTAATGAACAACAATTCAGACCACACATAAGAAGAGCACTTCTGGAAACTGCGGAGGTGAACAAAAAACTTAAACGAATATAAATTAAGACTATTTATTTTAAAGCACTATTTGTGTTTTGCAAATACTTCAAAGGAAGCAAACAAGTGGGAGAAAATGCATGACGTTAAATCTACTTGCATCTAATAATGTAAGATGGTCCATTTTTCTTTCCTGTAACTGATATTTAGTCTAAAAATACACTGAAAAATTTGCTTAAAAGCCTCTAATTTGACCGAAAAGTTGACAAATGGAAATTAAGCACAGTCCGCAGCACGTTTTTTTACAACAGGCTATTGTTTTGTTTGCTCCAAGTACAACAGGAATGGTGAGACTAGGGTTAGGGTTGAGTCTAATACAATGTGGTTTAAAAATAAGGAAAATATGGGCGCTTAGTGTAGGGTTCGAAGCATAAATGGGTAATCTCACCTGCTGACAGTTACAAATGGCCGAGAGGAATCACAGGTTGAGATATATTAAATCCAATTGGCAGGAACAACAGATCACTTAACCCTACAGAGAACCTCGCATCCATTATGCAAATATGTGAAATAAGAGGCCAACGGGAGACAGGAATCTCATTTCTGAGCCCAGCTTCCAGTAAACAAAGCACACAATGGCTGCTATTCAAAAAGGCAGTGGGATTATTCCACTGGATTTTGGGTTATTGCAGAAAATAACAAACATTCATTATACTTTCATGTTTTGTTCCGCAGGATAATCGCCACATATTAACATGACTTTATGATGTATATTAAGTAAAAAGCTAATGTTGGGCAATAAAGGAACTACAGCAGGGTCACATGACTTCACGTCACCACCGCTAAGCTAAAGGCGGCTAATGTTGGGCTATAAAGGAACTACAGCACGGTCACATGACTTCACGTCACCGCCGCTAAGCTAAAGGCGGCTAATGTTGGGCTATAAAGGAACTACAGCACGGTCACATGACTTCACATCACCACCGCTAAGCTAAAGGCGGCTAATGTTGGGCTAAAAAGGAACTACAGCACGGTCACATGACTTCACCTCACCACCGCTAAGCTAAAGGTGGCTAATGTTGGGCAATAAAGGAACTACAGCACGGTCACATGACTTCACGTCACCACCACTAAGCTAAAGGTGGCTAATGTTGGGCTATAAAGGAACTACAGCACGGTCACATGACTTCACGTCACCACCGCTAAGCTAAAGGGGGCTAATGTTGGGCTATAAAGGAACTACAGCACGGTCACATGACTTCACGTCACCACCGCTAAGCTAAAGGTGGCTAATGTTGGGCAATAAAGGAACTACAGCACGGTCACATGACTTCACGTCACCACCGCTAAGCTAAAGGTGGCTAATGTTGGGCTATAAAGGAACTACAGCACGGTCACATGACTTCACGTCACCACCGCTAAGCCAAAGGCGTGATGGCGTTTATTCTTCTCATTTAGACACAGTTTTTAAATCCACCAGTGTGATATTTACTGATATGTTTTATGTCGCAGAACAAATCTTTTCCGCTTAACCACAGACCTTATTTCAGGCGTCTGACTAAATTTATTTGAGGAATTTAATTAAGGACATACAATTAAAGCTTTTGAGATTACCTGGGGGAAACTTCAATTTGCTTCGAACTACCTTCCTGTGAATTCCCAAACAATATAATTCCTCCTCCATTTGATTAGCCGTTTCATTTGTTTGCCCTTCCTTTATGGTGACTTGCTTTAATTTGCGTTGGCAGCTGATACACTCCATGTTAAATCCACTATCTCCAGTCTTGCTTATTAAGTCTCAACAGAGTTTCAAGACTATTGGAATACCTGTCTGAGACAAATGCCAGCACCCAATTACTGCTGTTCTTCTTTTGACTCCGGGCCAAACAATAATCCATAATGTAACTAGTTTAAGACGGAAATATGGATTACTGTGTCATAGAAATATCCCTGTTAACATGCAGAGCTGGAATTCTAATGTATGCATAGGGATATGCAAGAGAAGGAAATTGCCTGAGTGAACTACAACTCTTCCTAGCCTGAAAAAACAAGGTTTACAGGCCCTAGCAAAGGTAGCTCAAGCCATACATGATATATAGAGCGAAACACAGGATCTTCCTCTGGACTGTTGAACTGTATATCTACCAAATGTACAATGGAGAGTCATGGAGAAAAAGTCTTTAACTATTTTTAACCACACTAATAGTGACTGTTGGTGGCTCCATTTTGGTCCATACTGAAATATTTAAGGAGCTGTACACTCATGAATACATAACACAAATCGAAACTAAGGAAAAAGTCAACAAACAAAAACAGTTCTCCAATACCGGAAACACGCAGATGACTTCAAAATTACCATTTAGATTAAAGTGTAATCACTGATACATTATATTAATGAATTTTGATTATACTCCATCCATTCGAGCAATAACACAGGAAGATTTTCGTAGATTTTGTCACAGGTTTCATATTTTCCACTGCCAAGGACATTTTGTTTTTGGTTCCGTTTGTTTTTGCCAGTTTGTAAACTAAAGGGAATAACCAGAAAAAGATTGGCCCTATTTTTAATGAAATGCGGTTGAAGGGCCAATGATTAACCAATTACATTTTTGGAGCTGAACCCTAACTTTGATAAACATTTTGTGTTGTCAGAATAATTGGTAAATTGGTTTCCAGAAGATGAAAATCCTGAGAAACAGTTATCAATGTGTTCTTTACACCCCATGAGAGATGTAATAACATCTTATTTAAAAAAGCCACACATTGTCTTTTTAAATTGGATTATTGTTTGCAGAGTGTGGGATTTTGGGTATAGATTTAGATATGCATTTTCCGTTTATACAAGATTTTTTAGTGTGTGTTTTTTCTTTAATTCCTCAGTCATTCAATGTGTTGTCGAAATGTTGTGTAGACGTGATTGACCAGACCTTAAATCTCAGGATAGAGAATTGTCTGGCACCCTAGAACAAAGGTTAAATAGGCTAATGTTGGGCTATAAAGGAACTACAGCACGGTCACATGACTTCACGTCACCACCGCTAAGCTAAAGGCGGCTAATGTTGGGCTATAAAGGAACTACAGCACGGTCACATGACTTCACGTCTCCACCGCTAAGCTAAAGGCGGCTAATGTTGGGCTATAAAGAAAGTACAGCACGGTCACATGACTTCACGTCTCCACCGCTAAGCTAAAGGTGGATAATGTTGGGCTATAAAGAAAGTACAGCACGGTCACATGACTTCACGTCAACACCGCTAAGCTAAAGGTGGCTAATGTTGGGCTATAAAGAAAGTACAGCACGGTCACATGACTTCACGTCAACACCGCTAAGCTAAATGTGGCTAATGTTGGGCTATAAAGGAACTACAGCACGGTCACATGACTTCACGTCTCCACTGCTAAGCTAAACGCGGCTAATGTTGGGCGTGATGACGTTTATTCTTCTCATTTAGACACTTGTTAGCAACCGCTGTTTTTAAACTATCATAAAACCCAAATATTGGCATATTGGAGGGGCATTTGAATGCATCATTGGCTTTGACAGAGGTTTGTAGCCTTCAAGTGCAATACTTTGCTTTATTGACAGCCACAAATGGCTATGAGTGGCGTGTAATGCATTTCCAATAGCTAATTATTCTGAGAAAATTGATTTAAAATAGTGGGGTTTTTTGCAGCTATTCCTGAATGATATAGATTTGGGGTACCAATAAGGTCATTTTGGGTCAATTTGCAACGAGTTTCAGCAATACTTTTTCAAATATCTATTCCTCTTTGACACAAACATAATTGATAAATGTTCCATGTCATTAACCTCGAATAAGAAAGCTAAATTGTCACAAAGAAATATGTACGCAGAGAAAAGCATGTTTCGGGCATTCATTTGTGATGTGGTTGTCTTGATTATATGAATCATAAATGACATGGTTTATTTACAGGAGGTTCACTCATTGAGAATGAGCTTGAACATGGCGAGTTATATTCCTTAAGATAAATACAAATAAATACAGCCAAAGCCTTTTGAAACTTCCATTTCACTACATATGTTCAGTGTTTTTCTCCACCCTCAGGACTGATGTTTTCGTCACAATTTATTTCTACAACATACAATTCCAATAACTAATTATCCTGCCAAAATGGATTTCAAATACTCTTGTTGTTTTTGCAATTTGTTTACGATGTATATAGATTTAGGGTACCAATAAGGCAACGTTGGGTATTCATCATTCTTAAGACAGAAAATTAATTAGGACTTTTGCCATTATCCTCTTTGACAAAAACTAAAATAATTACTGTTCAAGTGTAAATAACCTTGTTTAAGGAAAGTTGTATTCTTATCAAAATGCTCTCTACAATATCTCAAAATGCTCTCGAGGACCCTCTGATTATACAACGCTTCAGAATCATCATCTCTATCAATCCTCCAATCAGTGAGTGTCCTGCTGAGTTTGGAGACGCCATAAAGGTCAATATAAGAAACCAGCAGGGAGTCATATAATGATTTGTTCAATATCTATATATACAGTAGTTACACATTGAGTGGGTCCCTTTGTCGGAAGGCTACAGACTTTGTTGGAAGCCTGTGAGTATATTCCTGCTTTTTTTAAATTTAAACAGAGATTTTTTTAAATAGCAAAGACCTTCCTGGAGATGCTACCTTCAGCAGAAATGCAAATTATGATGAGTACCACAAAAGGAACTGAGATACTAAAGATTTGATGTAAGGTAGTCTGGTCTCAAAATTCAAAACACTTTTGGTACTAAGCTAAATATTCTGATTTACATGGAAACAAATGTAATGTTTTTAGTCCTTTTTTAGAACATGGGGGAGATATGCACATTAGGCAACATTTAATTTATTAAAATGTGACTTTTTCTCACCTGGTAATGTTTGTTTTTCGATATTTCCAGGCAAAAAAGTTACCAAATAGAGTAAGTAAGTAAAACTGTATTTATATAGCACCCTTCTCAAAACGGATGTACAAAGTGCTTTACAGTACAGTACACAGGACACAATTCAAAGTACAACTATAAAATGTAGAATAAAAGGCATAAAACAGCAGCAGGTAATACATAGGATAAAACATACGATAAAACACCAATAAAAGACAGCTACTAACTCACCTCCCCCGACGACCCAAAGGCCTGTCGGAAAAGGTGGGTCTTTAACTGCCCCTTAAAAATCTCTATTGAGACAGAGGTTTTTATTATCTGGGGGAGTTTGTTCCAAAGCCTTGGGGGCCACCGCCTCAAAGACACGGTCCCCCTTAGTCTTTAGCCTGGTTCGGGGCACCCTTAGGAGGCCTTGTTCAGAGGACCTCAGGGCCCGGTTTGTGATGTGAGGGTGGATAAGGTCATTGATGTAGGCTGGGGCTTGGCCATGGACAGCTCTATATGTGCAGACCAATACTTTGAGTTGGGTTCTGAGATGGACAGGGAGCCAGTGCAGGGCAGAAAGAATCGGAGTGATGTGGCATGTTTTTTTGGACCGAGTGAGTAATCTGGCTGCAGCATTTTGGACCTGTTGTAACCGGTTTGTTGATGTTTTGCTGAGGCAGGAGAACAGAGCATTACAATAATCAAGCCGGGATGAAATAAAGGCATGGATAGCCATCTCCATTTCTGCCAACCCCCCTGAGCTTGGCAATGTTCCTGAGATGGAAAAAACAGGTACGGGTCAGAAGTTGTATGTGTTTGTCTGGTAGCATAGACGGATCGAAAATTACACCAAGGTGTTTTATGTTTGCCCTTATGTTACCACTGAATGAACCCAGGTGGCTTGCTACCTTAGAGGCGATGTTATCAGCCGCTAAGATCAAGACTTCCGTTTTCGATGCATTGAGCTGTAGGAAGTTGCTTGACATCCACTCCTCAATTGCAGACAGACATGTGATGAGGGGGTTTACTTTTTCCAGGTTTGAAGGAGAAATATATCTGGATATCATCTGCGTAGCTGTGATACGAGACACCCTCAAAGTGGCTAATTAAGCGGCCCAATGGGAGCATGTACAGGGCAAAAAGAAGAGGGGCTAAAACAGAACCCTGGGGCAGGCCGCAGGATAGGGGAGTGCTGTGTGATGAGAACGGGCCCACCGCCACAGAGAAACTTCTCCCACTGAGGTACGAGGCAAACCACTGGAGGGCAGACCCTGAGACGCCTACCCACTCCCTGAGTCTATCTAGCATGATGGCGTGGTCCACTGTGTCAAACGCTGCACTCAGGTCCAACAACACCAGAACCACGCAATCGCCTGCATCCGTTGCCATCATGAGGTCATTGGAGACCCCGAGGAGAGCTGATTCTGTGGAGTGGTGTTTTCTGAAACCTGATTGGAATTTGTCATGGATTTTATTGTCATTCAGAAATGTATTGAGTTGATGAGCAACAACTTTTTCTAAAACTTTTGACACAAATGGGAGCTTTGAGATGGGCCTGTAACTATTCGGGAGGGAGGGATCTAGATTGCAGAGCAGGTTTAAGTCATCAGATGTTAGGATCAGATTGTTTTTAGATGTTTTATTGTAAAGTAATAGTTCTGCTATCCTTTTAGGCGGCATGGGGTGGCAACTGCCACCCTAAAAAACTGGCACTTCCACGCCAGTTGGCATCTTTGTTTTGAAATAAAAGTTGTGGCTGATCGGACATTTATGAGAGAAAATCCCTAATGTCCGAGTGCAAGTGAATGCAGCACAAGACGCGAGCCTTGTAACCCCTCTCCCGGCCCTGGCGCGAGCGTGGAAATATGATTGGCGGCGATTTCATTTGAACGGGACGGCGCCAATCGAGAAGCATTCGGACCCAAGTACACAGAAGGAATGAGGTATTTGCGGTCTACAATGACAGAGAAGAGACTGTCAGTTTGGCTGTACTCTGAACAAAGTAAACAAATACGCACAGACATTTTCCGATTCATAAAAGACTGCGTACCGGCGTAGGACTTGTGTGTGGCACGTCCTACGCCGGTACGCAGTCTTTTATGAATCGGAAAATGTCTGTGCGTATTTATTTGCTTTGTCCTACGTAAGCAACCTTCCCACGTGAATCCTACGCAAGGCTTTTAAAATCAATACAGTTATGCAAATCTCCTCGTGAAATTAATGAATAACTTAAAGAGAAATAAAGCATATTGACCCATAAAATAAGAATATGATTACACACATCGATGTTGTATCTGTAAAGTTCCTTTTTTCTTTTTAATATCAGGATGACAACACACTGAAGCTTTGGATCTTAATAAGTTTGTGAGGCGTTCTGCTGAACAAGATGGTAATCGCCGCATTCAGCTGTAATAGGCCAACTTGATGCTCTGCTCACGGATGATCATAAAAATCTGTTAAGATGATGACCTTGTATTTGTGTATATATTGCTTTCTTTGGGCAAAAAACAGTTTTAAGTCCTGAGAAAGTCAAATAAGACTGTGTGTAAAACTAGTTCAAAAAAGTTTGATTTAACTAGGCCAGTAGGTAAGGACTTTCCACTGGATAATAACTGCTGTTATTGTTCAGTTAAAATCCATTGACTTATGTCTGCAACCTTATATATTTGTATGTAAGGCTTTACTGATGTACCACAATAATGTCACCTAATGTTAATGAGTTCAAATATCAATATTGTGGCTTTCCAAGTTAACATGACTGCGATTAAATCAGCATATACTTCTACCAGGGGATGCCACCCCTCAAAATCTCCTGCCACCCCATGAATATGTTTCTAGATGCGCCCCTGAGCACATTGTTTAAATACTTAATGGCTTCACTGTCTGTGTGGAATATAAAGGGCAGATGTGTTTACGATGAGTTCAATGTTTATTCTGGGCTGATAAAGTAAAATACATGGCGGTCCTGCCTGGGTCTCGTCATGCTGCCTCCCTGATGGCTTCCACAGGATTGTAGACATCCTCGTGGATTCATCTTCTTATTAAAAGACACATGCATTTCCTAACATTCGGTCTATATGCTGTAAAATGTATTATCTCTTCGATTTACACACGGCATCTATTGCACGTCTGTCCGTCCTGGGAGAGGGATCCCTCCTCTGTTGCTCTCCCTGAGGTTTCTCCCATGTTCCCCTTAAACTGTGAAGTTTTTCCTTGTACGATGTGAGGGTCTAAGGACAGAGGGTCTAAGGACAGAGGGTCTAAGGATAGAGGGTGTCGTTTTTTCTCATACTGATATTCTGAACAATCTGTGCTGTTGTATTTGCTGTAAAGTGTCTCTACTGTAGGCTATTTTTATTATATGTACAGCACTTTGGCTCCACCAAAAATCATTTATAAATGTGCTATATAAATAAAACTTGATTTGATTTGATTTGATGATGTATTTACAGGAAGTGCACTCATGGAGAATGAGCTTGAGGGTGGTGATTTCTATCCCATACCAACATATAAATAAATAGAGCATTAGACATCCCTGAGGACTTGTTATTGCCTTTTGAATGCATCCATTTTCTAAAATAACTTGTATTTCATCGCCCTCCTTCTTTAGAGACTATCATCTAATCACAGCCTATGGCAGCTGGGGAAAAAAGATGGATAGATATATTGATTGATTGCACAGATAAAAACAACTTGATAACCACCCTGCACAAAATAAACTGGCTCAAATGTGTTCCTAAATCACGAGCAAGAAAATGTAATCATGCATTTTTCATCTTATCTATAGAAAGGCCTGCATCTCACTAGTTTCCTAGATTAAGGTTTCCCCCCCGAGGGAATCTGCTTATCGATTCCTCTCACCATGTGTATGTTCCCAATTGCATCACTCTGTTTTAATGGCCTGTATCCCCCTGTCAGAGCAAACTCTCCCGTTAAAAGACAAGATGCCTCCAATTCATTTTCACTCCACGATCAATTCACCTTCCATTGTTTACATCTCTCCCATCCATCCATCTCGCCTCAGTCCATCGAGGAGCTAATAACGTCCAAAGCTGTCCACCTTCTCCTATTTCATCTCTCTCTTCCAGAGCTTAATAGATCTTATTCCCATCGGTTCATGCCTCCATCCGTCCATCTGTCACCATCTTTCCACTAATCCCTCTCATGCTGCAACACAACCAGCATTTTATTTAAGTGCCGCACACAAGAGTCCTATTTCTTTGTGGGCAGTCGTCATGGGAAGAAGAAAATAATCACACAAAGCTAGTTTGGACCATATTTATCCGGAGAAATGTCAACCATTTACAAGGCAGGTACAGGAAATACACTTATTCTTACTTAACACACTCACACTGAGGGTAGGAGATCATTTGCGATGTAATTAACATCCGTAAGTATGAAGTTAAACTACATAAATTCAGCATTAGAGAAGATAGCATTTAGCCTAAAGCGTAATGGTTAACGTCACAAGCTAACTATGACACATTTGAGTTGTTGTTTATCCAGTAAAAAGTCCAAATAGGGATGGTTTAAGAAATGTCACATGTATGCCTGTAGTTAAAGGGAAACCTACTTCTGGAGATAGGAAATAGGATGCCATGTAATGTAATAATTATGCATTAAAACTACATATATTCAGCATCAGAGAAGATTCCAACATGCTAATGGCTCTTTCACGCTAAATGCTAACGTCAGATGCTAACTATGACAATTTTGAGTTGTTGTTTATCCAGTAAAAAGTCAAAATAGTGATGGAGGGAGAGATTTCACATAAGTATGCCTGTAGTTAAAGGAAAACCCACTATTATAGATAGGAAATAAGATGCCATTTATTTAATAACTGAATAATTATGTAGTAAAATGACTTCTATCCAGCAATTCCCTGAAATATGTTTTAGCAAAGACTTTGACTATGAATATTTAAAACATTAAAAGACTGTAATCCAAGTCTGAGATAAAAACAAATTAGGACTTTAGAGAAAATATCCGCCACGCTAACGGCTCTTTGAGGCTAAATGCTAACGTCAGCATGCTAACAATGACAATTTGAAATGTACGTTCATAAGGTTAAAAGATAAAATATTGTTGATTGTAGAAATGTCACCACTTCTTACTGTCAACATAAAAAAAAAAATTCAGGTCTCTGATGTATAAAATGAAAAATACCGCCAATGAAAATATCCACTGAGCTAACGGCTGTTTTAGGCTAAATGCTAACGTCAGAATGCTAACAACAACAATATCATGTACGTTTTAATTCAAATGGTGTTGGGTGGAATTCAGTTACAGAAGAAATCACTTGGAGTTATTACAACACTACAACAAATAGAACAAGGTCTGTTATAAATAAAACGAAAAAGAGAACAGACCCGTCATGGTAACAGCTCTGTGATGCTAAATGCTAACGTCACATGCTAACAAGGAGCATTTTGATGTAAGTAGACCAAAACGTGTAATTTGTGAGTTTTGCTGGGGGAAATATATATTGCGATGGGATATATTTTTACATGATTAATCAAAAATATAACTAATAGTAATTAGGAGATCCCAATATGGCGCAGAATCTAGCCTCAGTGTAACATTTAAATAATGTTTTTCCCGTACAGTAATATATTCCTATCAGAAAGAGCTACCTATATTATTTAGATTGATTTTTATATCTGTGAATATATTGCAATATGTCACTATGGGGTATCTTAACCCAGCATCTGCAGCCACTTCAAAGTGCATTCAAATCTCATTTGTTGTTATTTACTAAACAAACACCGATATAATGCGAAGCTGCAGGATTGGAGCATAATCAAGAACACTGACCATCACATGTGTGCTCTCATACAATATGGATGTTATGGGCTTTTCCATATAGAGCTAAACATGTATGTATGAGAGGAGGGAATTGAAGTGTGTACAAATCCCTTCTAAGCCTGATTTATCACTGGATTGAACACTCGGGTGCAAATCTGAGAAGAGCAGGTAAAATCTGCAGCTTCGTTTTATAAAAACACTCACAGGAGCATGAGAGGGATACATAATAATACAAGACAAAAGCCAATACAAGAGCAGAACGTGAGACAATTGTTAAAAACGAGCAGCCGTTAATTACTATAATACAAAACACACAGTGGTTTCTGCAAGGTACAGGAGCTTAATAGGCAAAAGAAAATAGAAGCCAATGTCATTGGAGCTCTGGGAGACTTCCAATATTTGAGATTAAATTCTGCTCAAATCAAATCATGGAGACATCAAAGCCTCGTCGTTCCAAATAAAAGATTTGAAGGCACAAAAACAAGCGTGGAAACATTGACAGGAGGAATCAGATGTCTCTAGTTTTTTGAGATGCAGATCAAATGAAGCGTCTCCCTAATGAGAGTGCAGGGAAAACAGGAAGTGCTGTTTACTCGGCATGCTAATCCTCATTCAGGAGGAAAACACACTGCAGCGCTACGAGGCAGATGTAGAATAAAATGTATCAGAGATCAATCCAAATATGCAAAATGTATGATGTGAAGGGACGATAAATATGCATTAAGAGAGGAGTTATAATGCCGATAAATGCTAGTTTGTTAAAGTAAAGACGTATATTTAATTAAGTACAACTTGGAGGTGCTTTCACTTGAGTATTTTTCATTTTATGCTACGTTATCATTCTACTTTACTATATTTAAAAAGCTAATATTGTACTTTTTACTCCACAGCTTTAGTTACTTTTTGTAATTATGTTATTAAAATAATAGAACACCAATAAATACATTGAGATATCTAGCAGCAGCATATCAGGTAATTTGGTGTAAGATAGTGAATTAAGTTGCAAAGAATGAGCGAATAGAACTATAAAAAACAAATATATAAATATAAATAATTACAAAAAGCATATAATAAAAAAAAAAAAATTAAAACAATTATCCATCCATCTTCTCCCGCTTATCCGTGGTCGGGTCTCGGAGGTAGCAGTTCCAGCAGAGAGCCCCAAATGTTCCTTTCCCCTCATCAACCAGCTCTGACTGGGGGATCCCAAGGCGCTCCCAGGCCAGCGAAGAGATATAATCCCTCCACCTGGTCCTAGGTCTACCCCTTGGTCTCTTCCCAGCTGGACGTGCCTGGAACACCTCCCTAGGGAGGCGCCCAGGTGGCATCCTAACTAGGTGCCCGAACCACCTCAACTGGCTCCTTTCGACGCGAAGGAGGAGCGGCTCAACTCTGAGTCCCTCCCTGATGACAGAACTTCTCACCTTATCCCTAAGGGAGACACCAGCCACCCTGCGGAGAAAACCCATCTCGGCCGCTTGTATCCGCGATCTCAATTCTAAAACAATTCTAAATATAAAAAAATTATGACCATAGTCAAGGGGCCTCATTTATAAACGGTGCGTACGCTCAAAAGATGGCGTACGCCAGTTTCTATGCAATATTTGCGATTTATGAAAAACAAACTTGACGGGAAAATGTGCAGTCCTCCACGCAAACTCTGACCCTTGCGTACGCACACAAACGGGAGAGACGAGAAACTGCGACACCGTTGGCAGAAGTGGAAATAATGCCATAAATAAAATGTTACCTCTCATTTATCATATATGAAGAATTAATTTTCACAAATTGATTAAAGCTGATCTTAAAATGATTAAACAAACGCCTGTTTGAGACTCCTCAGTGCACACACACATCACTTGGAGAAATAAATAAATACAGATATGTTATTGAAAACCACCTCGAATATGTTGTGTTAATGTTATGAAATGTTTTCTCATAAATGAGGCGGTGAGCAGGAGGACAGAATTACGTCTAAACTGACGCCTTTGCATTTCTATAGGTTGTAGATACGAGCATGGTTTTATATACTATCATGTCTGTTTGCTAAGACTTGATAAGTCGCTCATAAAACACAGGAGGTAGATTTGGCAGCTGATATAACTCAACACATTAGTTTTATTTCCTTTAACTGGTGGATATAGAGTTGCTGCGGGGAGGGGGGGGGGCGGTTGAGACACACAGGCTGCAGTGGAGACGCTGATCGACAGCTGGGACACAAACCACCAAATACAAAAAAATAATTCAGATCCAGTCGTCATGACTCCACTCCGGAGGGATTCCCCGATCATTTCTTACAGTTTCTCATCAAGAGGGGGGGGGGGGGGGGGGGGGGGGGGGGGGGGGGGGGGGGTGGTCTCCTGTCCCCGGCACAAACACACTGACACACTGCCTGAGGAAGGTTATGTGTATTTTGTCATTAACTTTTTTCGGACCACTTATTTATTTATTTTGGTGACGATCCGACCTCCATGCTGCGACTCTGTTCAAACTGCATCCACCAAACAATGTGATTTATCTCGATGTCCCCAAAATAACCAAAATCTGACACGGTGTGAAATGTCTTTTTTAGTTGTTCTGTCGTCATTTCCTGCGATCTTCTTCATGCAGTCAGTCAGAATGAATATTAATATTTATAGGCAAATATGAGCGTTACGCGAAGCCCTTAAAAGCTGCGGCGTATTTCGAGTTGATTGTGATTTAGAAAAGGGAAACCGGCGTAGGACGTGCCGCACACACGTCCTACCCCGGTACGCAGTCTGTTATGAATCGGAAAATGTCTGTGCGTATTTATTTGCTTTGTCCTACGTAAGCAACCTTCCCACGTGAATCCTACGCAAGGCTTTATAAATGAGGCCCCTGGTCATTATATGTGAAAAAATAAATAAAATCAATACAGTTATGCAAATCTCGTTGTGAAATTAATGAAAAACTTAAAGAGAAATAAAGCATATTGACCCATAAAGAATATGATTACACACATCGATTTTGAGCGGTACTGCAGTCGCTTTACCGCACCGTTGTGACGAAAAGGGAGCTGAGCCAGAAGGCAAAGCTCTCTGTCTACCGGGCCATTTCCGTTCCTACCCTCACCGATGGTCATGAAGGATGGGTCATGACCCAAAGAACGAGATCGCGGATACAAGCGGCCGAGATGGGTTTTCTCCGCAGGGTGGCTGGTGTCTCCCTTAGGGATAAGGTGAGAAGTTCAGTCATCAGGGAGGGACTCGGAGTAGAGCCGCTCCTCCTTCGCGTCGAAAGGAGCCAGTTGAGGTGGTTCGGGCACCTAGTTAGGATGCCACCTGGGCGCCTCCCTAGGGAGGTGTTCCAGGCACGTCCAGCTGGGAGGAGACCAAGGGGTAGACCTAGGACCAGGTGGAGGGATTATATCTCTTCGCTGGCCTGGGAGCGCCTTGGGATCCCCCAGTCAGAGCTGGTTGATGTGGGGAAAGGAACGTTTGGGGCTCTCTGCTGGAACTGATACCTCCGAGACCCGACCACGGATAAGCGGGAGAAGATGGATGGATGGATGGACATCGATGTTGTATCTGTAAAGTTCCTTTTTTCTTTTTCATATCAGGATGACAACAACTGGCATATAATCACAATCAGCCTCCTTATTTCCCTCAATTGTATTATTCCACGACATTGTGTTCGCAAATATAGCATTATTAAATCAGACAATACGCCTTAATGGTCACTTTACAGTTGTATGACCTCAATTAGTTTAGCATTGTGACTTTCTAAACCTCAATTCAGAGCTTTTTCCTCCTCCTATTGTACTCAGTGTTGGCTTTCAGCTCAACGAATGTAAATGCATTTGACCCGGAGGACGTTTTACGCGACCTTTCCGGGAAAAATACAATTTGGAAATCCATTGGGAGTCAGACGGTGGAAACTGAAAACATGCAGCAGCATATGTTTCCTCTCTGGAGGCGAGAGACGAATATCATTACCTTGTATGTGTACTTAAGTATTCTCTATACGCAGCTCCGAAACATTTACATAATACTGACTAATGCTGTTAGCTCCCTTTTAATGTGTGACTTTCACTTTAATTTGAGCTTAGTGGTGGAGGAGAGGACTCTTTAAAGTAGAGACACTACATACTGATATACACCTGAACATCAGCAGGAGAGGACTCTTTAAAGTAGAGACACTACATTCTGATATACACCTGAACATCAGCAGGAGAGGACTCTTTAAAGTAGAGACACTACATACTGATATACACCTGAACATCAGCAGGAGAGGACTCTTTAAAGTAGAGACACTACATACTGATATACACCTGAACATCAGCAGGAGAGGACTCTTTAAAGTAGATACACTACTTACTGATATACACCTGAACATCAGCAGGAGAGGACTCTTTAAAGTAGAGACACTACACACTGATATACACCTGAACATCAGCAGGAGAGTACTCTTTAAAGTAGAGGCACTACATACTGATATACACCTGAACATCAGCAGGAGAGGACTCTTTAAAGTATAGACACTACATACTGATATACACCTGAACATCAGCAGGAGAGGACTCTTTAAAGTAGAGACACTACATACTGATATACACCTGAACATCAGCAGGAGAGGACTCTTTAAAGTAGAGACACTACATACTGATATACACCTGAACATCAGCAGGAGAGGACTCTTTAAAGTAGAGACACTACATACTGATATACACCTGAACATCAGCAGGAGAGGACTCTTTAAAGTAGAGACACTACATACTGATATACACCTGAACATCAGCAGGAGAGGACTCTTTAAAGTAGAGGCACTACATACTGATATACACCTGAACATCAGCAGGAGAGGACTCTTTAAAGTAGAGACACTACATACTGATATACACCTGAACATCAGCAGGAGAGGACTCTTTAAAGTAGAGACACTACATACTGATATACACCTGAACATCAGCAGGAGAGGACTCTTTAAAGTAGAGACACTACATACTGATATACACCTGAACATCAGCAGGAGAGGACTCTTTAAAGTAGAGACACTACAAACTGATATACACCTGCACATCAGCAGGAGAGGACTCTTTAAAGTAGAGACACTACATACTGATATACAGCTGAACATCAGCAGGAGAGGACTCTTTAAAGTAGAGACACTACACACTGATATACACCTGAACATCAGCAGGAGAGGACTCTTTAAAGTAGAGACACTACACACTGATATACACCTGAACATCAGCAGGAGAGTACTCTTTAAAGTAGAGGCACTACATACTGATATACACCTGAACATCAGCAGGAGAGGACACTTTAAAGTATAGACACTACATACTGATATACACCTGAACATCAGCAGGAGAGGACTCTTTAAAGTAGAGACACTACATACTGATATACACCTGAACATCAGCAGGAGAGGACTCTTTAAAGTAGAGACACTACATACTGATATACACCTGAACATCAGCAGGAGAGGACTCTTTAAAGTAGAGACACTACATACTGATATACACCTGAACATCAGCAGGAGAGGACTCTTTAAAGTAGAGACACTACATACTGATATACACCTGAACATCAGCAGGAGAGGACTCTTTAAAGTAGAGGCACTACATACTGATATACACCTGAACATCAGCAGGAGAGGACTCTTTAAAGTAGAGACACTACATACTGATATACACCTGAACATCAGCAGGAGAGGACTCTTTAAAGTAGAGACACTACATACTGATATACACCTGAACATCAGGAGGAGAGGACTCTTTAAAGTAGATACACTACATACTGATATACACCTGCACATCAGCAGGAGAGGACTCTTTAAAGTAGAGACACTACATACTGATATACACCTGCACATCAGGAGGAGAGGACTCTTTAAAGTAGATACACTACATACTGATATACACCTGCACATCAGGAGGAGAGGACTCTTTAAAGTAGAGACACTAAGCAAAGAGAGAAGCCTCTAGAAGCTTTACTGCCATTCCTAAAGCCATGTTCTCTACAAATTAAAGTCAAACATGGCGGATCTACCTCTGAATATTAATTTAATTCAGCCAATGATCCAGTTACATGTGAGAACGCAGGGTAGAGGTACACACATCTCAGAGTAAACAGTGTTTACATAATTTATGTCACATTTTGTGCATGATTTCATTAGTTTGACTTGCACAAAAATTGAAATGACACAGTTTGACTTCATGGTTATTTTATCAGTGACAGAAAAAAACAGGTTGGATGGTTGCATCTGTTTTTATCAACTGTATGAAACTAAAATTCACTAATGGCTTCTAGTTCAGTCGGTTATATTTAGAGATATTTTCCTATTTTTGGAATTATTAGATTAGCAACTGTATGTGACATTATCAAAATGTTTGATTTTATATTATTTGTTTATATTGATCTTTTGAAATGTATTCATCAAGAAGTTTGTAGTTTTTTTGCCGTATATTTGATGTCTTGGACCAATTAGACTTCAATTGGATAACCCCCGGGGTATTTTTTAAGCATGCTTTCTGCCTTCCTTTTCTTCTACCTTTACTGCATGTATTATATTAAACAAGTTCAAAATGAAACAAACAATCCTCCTCACCTTAGGAATACAGGAAAGAAAAGCAAATAAACATAATTTGCATGTACGGCAACAGGCTGTGAGGATAATAGCATTTTCAACCCCGTTATTTATACTCCATACTGCTTTAATAATTCTACGTGTGAAGCATGCTGCACATATGAAAAACAACAGGTATGCTTTTAACAACCTCCTGCACACGGCCTCCCACTCTGTGCATGTTCTTTGAGAGTCTGCCATTAAAACGTTCCCGTGTTCCTTCATTCCTTCCATCTTCAGCACGAACTTGCCCTCAAAGACACTCAAACACAGCTAGCTGACAGCGACTGGTACATTTGATGCAGACACAGACACACACACACACACACACACACACACACGCACGCACGCACACGCACGCACACACGCACGCGATGGAAAGGTGAAAGGATGGCTTGGAAAGACACCCAGAGAGGATGAGCTGGACCATGATACTTAAAACTGAAGGAGCCTTACTCATGCCCATGACATTTTTAAGTATTCTGTATAAAAAGAGGATTTTGTAAAAACGCAAATGTCAACCTTGCTGTAAAGGTGTAGAAATGAGTCATAACATGGACATTTGTTAGATTTTAGGCATCTTTTGCCTGGAAGTCAATGGGTTATTTTGAATGTGTTTTTGGTTGTTAGCCTGAAATAAGATCTGTGGTTAACACAAGCTGAAGGAATGTTTATTTTACGACATAAAAATATGTCTGTAAATACCCCTCTGATGAATTTAAAAACAGCGGTTATTATATAAGTATCTAAAAGAAACAATTAAATGTCATCACGCCAAACATTAGCAGCCTTTAGCTTAGCGGTTGTGAGGTGAAGTCATGTGACCGTGCTGTAGTTCCTTTATAGCCCAACATTAGCCACCTTTAGCTTAGCGGTGGTGACTTGAAGTCATGTGACCGTGCTGTAGTTCCTTTATAGCCCAACATTAGCCACCTTTAGCTTAGCGGTGGTGACTTGAAGTCATGTGACCGTGTTGTAGTTCCTTTATAGCCCAACATTAGCCGCCTTTAGGTTAGCGGTGGTGACTTGAAGTCATGTGACCGTGCTGTAGTTCCTTTATAGCCCAACATTAGCCGCCTTTAGCTTAGCGGTGGTGACGTGAAGTCATGTGACCGTGCTGTAGTTCCTTTATAGCCCAACATTAGCCACCTTTAGCTTAGCGGTGGTGACTTGAAGTCATGTGACCGTGCTGTAGTTCCTTTATAGCCCAACATTAGCCGCCTTTAGGTTAGCGGTGGTGACTTGAAGTCATGTGACCGTGCTGTAGTTCCTTTATAGCCCAACATTAGCCGCCTTTAGCTTAGCGGTGGTGACGTGAAGTCATGTGACCGTGCTGTAGTTCCTTTATAGCCCAACATTAGCCACCTTTAGCTTAGCGGTGGTGACGTGAAGTCATGTGACTGTGCTGTAGTTCCTTTATAGCCCAACATTAGCCACCTTTAGCTTAGCGGTGGTGACTTGAAGTCATGTGACCGTGCTGTAGTTCCTTTATAGCCCAACATTAGCCGCCTTTAGCTTAGCGGTGGTGACTTGAAGTCATGTGACCGTGCTGTAGTTCCTTTATAGCCCAACATTAGCTTTTTACTTCAAAAATCATAAAGCCATGTTAATATGTGAAGGTGCTGAACTAAACGTGTAAGTATCAGTTTGTAAAGAGAGCCTACAAAAATACATCATACCTGCAGCACTCTATTGAAAGAATATCAATATAACATCCCAAATACTAAAACCAAATATTGATATTCTGCGTGCATCCACGTCGCCATAACAGGCGGAAAAACCACACGGCCTCTTATGAAGTATTCCTGACAGGTAGTGCCTCAGGAAACTCATTCCCATCACGCATCTGGCAGCAGCATGGCAACATAACTGATGCCCATATGTCTACGGCTTCTTCTTCTCCTCCTCCCTCAGGCTGATATTCAACAAGGCTCAAAACCACACAAGAGCCTGTTGGAGACGAATATGGGCTGTGGAATATAGCACCCTTAAAAAAAACACACACGGTGCAATTACATAAAATGCTGTTTATTGGACGCTCCTTCACACTGGCTTGCTGAGCATATCAACTGCCAATTGTTTTTGTTCCTACACATGTATTACATTTATAACTAGAAAGAAACATCTCATGCCAACTGGTTTCCATGGTAGAGAAATAATAACTGTAACTGCAACTTCATTGTTATTTGGTCCAGGAATTTTTCTATAATCCTGTTTGACAAGAGCGGGAAAGGAAAAGATATCTGTTGAATGAGATTGGCAATCATTATGAGGGCTCACGATGGGAAACTGGAGAATGTTTTTTGCAGGAATGAGAAGCTTTCGTTGGGTACATTGGCTGCGATGTTCACATTCCTCGTCTTTTCTTCCAAGTATCGATGGACTCGACTAAAAAGGTGACTGTATTTTTTTACTGGCAGACACATTTCTTAGGTTTTTAGCTTCATTCCTGGCTGAGAAAGCTGCTGTTAGATTAAACATTTTACACTGGTATGTGTTTGCAACAACAACAAACATTTGGATGATGAGTGTGTTTCCTATGATTGAAATAGTAACTCAAATATCAAATGAGCACAGCTTTAAACAACTGCTTTGTACCGGCTCTTTTAGGTTTAGTATAAGTAGATATATTTCTCTGTATTTCATTCAACATTTTCGACACTGCCGTCAACATGGTCGTTCTTGGGCCAAACACTTCACCCTAAATTGCTCCTGTGGGTATTGTCGACACTATTCATGTTTGTATTACATGTCTAATTGT
This sequence comes from Pogonophryne albipinna, assembly GCA_028583405.1. Lineage (NCBI taxonomy): Eukaryota > Metazoa > Chordata > Actinopteri > Perciformes > Artedidraconidae > Pogonophryne > Pogonophryne albipinna. The sequence continues at coordinate 40,717,260 of CM053248.1, forward strand.
TGGGAAAATAGTGAATGTCCTCTTCCAACATGAGAGTAACATGATAACAAAGGTATCCCAACTGTAGCTGAGAACATGACAGCATGTGTGATTACCTAGAAGAGCATCAGGACTGTTTGAGGCAGATGATAGCTATGTGATTAACATGATGATTCAGCCTCTATGGAGAGAGACATCAAGCATGCTCATTTCTGACGTGGAGCTAATCTGAAGTAAACATTGAATACTGCTTTCTATTCCTCCATCTTGTGACTGTGTAACTCCCTCTCTTGGATATCAGCATGTGAAGGACACTGTTCAGGAACTAGTCTCTGTATGTGATGACTATACTTCCATTCTTGAGAGGATCCTAAATACATGGATCCGAATTTTGAGATTTTGAGAAAAAGTCTGAATTTTGAGAAAAAGTCTGAATTTTGAGAAAAATGTGAGATTGAGAACAATTTGAAATTTTGAGAAAAAGTCAGGATTTTGAGAAAAAGTCTGGATTTTGAGACTTTTTTTGTATGTGATGACTATACTTCCATTCTTGAGAGGATCCTAAATACATGGATCCTGAGGCTGAAGCTCAAGCCGGGGACCAGTGAGATTTTTCTAACACTAATATGTAATGGAAAGCGCTTTGAGCACCAATCATGCATGCATTACGACTAGGGGTGTAACGGTTCACAGAAGTCACGGTTCGGTTCGTACCTCGGTTTGGGGGTCACGGTTCGGTACGGGTTCGGTACAACAAGGAAAAGCAAAAAAAAGTCACAAATGCATAATTTTGTTGCTGTTATTTATTTTTAACAGTAGTGCAAGTTTGGGTATGAAAATAAGGAACTCTAACATTTGGAATCATTAACTGAATTACACAGTTAAAAACAAACCACAAACAGTAACACACACACACACACACTCAGATGGCCATATTATCTATATTAGCTGATGTCAAACACAAAGGTTAAATAAGCTGAACAACTAAAAAGAATGTCTTGAAAATATTAAAATAAATAATAAGAAAGTGTTTCAATAAAAGGCAATACAGAACTGTATAACATCTCCTGATGTCAAAATATAAAATAAATACAATGATAAATATATAACAAAATAAAATCTGTACCTTTAGGAGCAATGTCTAACATGTGTAATTAACTTGTGAGTGTGTGAGACCAAATAAAGGTACTCAAGCTTTCCTCTATTCTCAAGTTGTTCTTCAAAAAGATGAGTTTGTCTGCGTTGTCAGCAGTGAGGGCAGATCTGTTGGCGGTAACTATGTCACCTGCCGTCGAGAAAACCCTCTCGCTGGGGACTGAGACTGACTCGGATGTGATTGAGCATGTTTGACGTGTTACCAATAGCATGTCGCTGTCGAACAACGCCGACACACCGTCCTCGTCCGATCCACAACTCGCACCCCATCATTGTTGTAGTCCACAGGGAACCCGAAATGTTCCCACACAGCTGGTTTAAAAGAAGCAGGTGGGTCTTCTAGCTCCTGTGTGTTGTGTGAACTCGCCATATCTACTAACTTTTCTTCTTCATGTATTGTGTTCGTTTTGTTGTGTTTTGTTCTTGTTCTTCATTTGTTATGTACGGGCGGCTGGCTTTTAGGCGCAATACCGCCCCCTGCATTATATATAGTGTAATACTGCCCTGAGTGACAGACTTTTTTCCCACTCGTAAAAAAAGGCGTATTCGCCGTGTGACTGCATGTGCCGAACCGTGACGTCCGAACCGTGACGGTACGGGACGAATACGGATACCACCCATAATTACGACTACCTCGTGTTAAGATTCTGATATAAACCAATATAACCTCCCCACAAATGAGACAATCATGATATTTATGCAACTGTTTATGACACTGACAAGAAAACCGCTAATTTGTTATATCGCGACGCATGGCAGGAAAGTTATCCAGTATGTGGTATGATGGGATAAACAAACAGTGGTGACATCTCATCACCATTTCTGTCTTTCTGGGTGCACATTAAAACAAATGACCAAAACACATTTTCTAGGTTCTCTGTGAATGGATATGGACTGAAAAATCCTATTATAGGGTCTAAATGGAGAAAAATATGCTTAATTCAGAGAAAATGTGGCAACCGAGAGCACAAGTATTACTGCAAGACAGCTAAATAATAGGAACAAAGGACTGTAGAACTTATTTTTTGTTATGAATACTACATTTGTGTAAAAGAAACCCTGGTATTTGATGTTTTCGCCCACATTACGTTGACTGGCAACAGCCTGTTCCACTGTGACGTTACCACACAGCAGGGGAAACGTATTCAGCCAATTAAAATAGTTTCTACATGATTGTAATTGGTGAAAGACAGCTGGAGCCGCCTTCATAAACTGTCAGTGGAGGAATTACTGTCCTGTTATATCCACTTAGCCCTGACCAGAAAGAAAACTTTATTTAAAATGTTCCTGGAAAATAACCTAAAGAAATAAGAGGACTGAGATTAAATGTCACTAAATCAACGTCAATCGTTTAACAGCTTTCTGTAACACTTGTGTCCAAGAATTAAAACAGCAAAGAGACGTAGGTTGGATAGAAGAGATACATAGAGGGGTTTAAAAGCAAATTAATTATCATAAATGGCTGAAGAAATGCTATTCTTGGCCAATAATGAAAGCTGAGGGAAGCTGGGACATGACGTGATTTTCTGCTGTGACAAGGACTGTATGGCATGGTGTGTGTGTGTGTGTGTGTGTGTGTGTGTGTGTGTGTGTGTGTGTGTGTGTGTGTGTGTGTGTGTGTGTGTGTGTGTGTGTGTGTGTGTGTGTGTGTGTTACATACAGGATGTGAGATTAAAGGTGACAGCAGATGTAAAGCATGGGAACAGGATCTGAATCACATGAGATGCAAATAAGAAAGACACGTGCACCCACCGAGTGCTTGATGGTATGGATAATTGCAAAAAATATTATTTGTCAAAACGTTTGATGATTCTAGGTTTTGATCAGCAAGGTCACATGACTTCACGTCACCACCGCTAAGCTATGGCGGCTAACGTTGGGCTATAATGGAAGTACAGGACGGTCACATGACTTCACGTCAGCACCGCTAAGTCACCACCGCTAAGCTAAAGGCGGCTAATGTTGGGCTATAAAGGAACTACAGCACGGTCACATGACTTCACGTCACCACCACTAAGTCACCACCGCTAAGCTAAAGGCGGCTAACGTTGGGCTATAAAGGAACTATAGCACGGTCCCGTCACCGCCGCTAAGCTAAAGGTGGCTAATGGTGGGCTATAAAGGAAGTACAGCACGGTCACATGACTTCACATCACCACCGCTAAGCTAAAGGCGGCTAATGTTGGGCTATAAAGGAAGTACAGCACGGTCACATGACTTCACGTCACCACCGCTAAGCTAAAGGTGGCTAACGTTGGGCTATAAAAGAACTACAGCACGGTCACGTCACCGCCGCTAAGCTAAAGGTGGCTAATGTTGGGCTATAAAGGAACTACAGCACGGTCACATGACTTCACGTCACCACCGCTAAGCTAAAGGTGGCTAATGTTGGGCTATAAAGGAAGTACAGCACGGTCACATGACTTCACGTCACCACCGCTAAGCTAAAGGTGGCTAACGTTGGGCTATAAAGGAACTATAGCACGGTCACGTCACCGCCGTTAAGCTAAAGGTGGCTAACGTTGGGCTATAAAGGAACTATAGCACGGTCACGTCACCACAGCTAAGCTAAAGGTGGCTAATGTTGGCCGTGATGATGTTTAGTCGTCTGATTGAGGCACTTGATAGCAACTGCCGTTTTTAAATTCACCAGTGGGGTACTTATGACATATTTAATGTCATAGATTAAAAATCTCGTCAGCTTGTGTTAACCACAGACCTTACAAGAGCTAAAATGCTGACTCATTCCTACACCACCCTATAGGGTCATTGACTGTCTTTCACTCTTCTTCTACAATCCCAATGCGAGTCAGGAAAGTCTTCTGCACTGAACAAAAATATAAACGCAACACTTTTGTTTTTGCTCCCATTTTTCATGAGATGAACTCAAAGATCTAAAACATTTTCTATATACACAAAATAACCATTTCTCTCAAATATTGTTCACAAATCTGAAAAAATCTGTGATAGTGAGCACTTCTCCTTTGCCGAGATAATCCATCCCACCTCACAGGTGTGGCATATCAAGATGCTGATTAGACAGCATGATTATTGCACAGGTGTGCCTTAGGCTGGCCACAATAAAAGGCCACTCTGAAACGTGCAGTTTTATCACACAGCACAATGCCACAGATGTCGCAAGTTTTGAGGGAGCGTGCAATTGGCATGCTGACAGCAGGAATGTCCACCAGAGCTGTTGCCCGTGAATTGAATGTTCATTTCTCTACCATAAGCCGTCTCCAAAGGCGTTTCAGAGAGTTTGGCAGTACATCCAACCGGCCTCACAACCGCAGACCACGTGTAACCACACCAGCCCAGGACCTCCACATCAAGCATGTTCACCTCCAAGATAGTCGTAGGGTTAGGGTTAGGGTAATGTTGTGAATCGAGTGGCCCATGGTGGTGGTGGGGTTATGGTATGGGCAGACGTATGTTATGGACGACGAACACAGGCCACTCGATTCACAACATTACCCTACCCCTAACCCTAACCCTAACCCTACCCCTAACCCTAACCTTACCCCTCACACCAGATACTGACTGGTTTTCGGACCCCCCCAGACCCCCCCAATAAAGCAAAACTGCACGTTTCAGAGTGGCCTTTTATTGTGGCCAGCCTAAGGCACACCTGTGCAATAATCATGCTGTCTAATCAGCATCTTGATATGCCACACCTGTGAGGTGGGATGGATTATCTCGGCAAAGGAGAAGTGCTCACTATCACAGATTCTTTCAGATTTGTGAACAATATTTGAGAGAAATGGTTATTTTGTGTATATAGAAAATGTTTTAGATCTTTGAGTTCATCTCATGAGAAATGGGAGCAAAAACAAAAGTGTTGCATTTATATTTTTGTTCAGTGTAGAAACGTTAAAAAAAAAAAAACACTAAGCTACTTTTTCCTCTTCCTATCACCACTCAACACCCTCAGGTATCTTAATTTACAGAAACTAACTTTTTTAATTAATTTGTCCTAAATGAATGCCATATGGAGCAGTAATCCTATAAAATGACATACATTGGCTACCTCTTCAGTCCTCTATTAGTTCTGCTTCTTCAGGTAAACAAATTAAAATGTGTTCTCTTAATTATTGCACAACCCGTCCTATACCTCAGAAGTCTGGAAGCCCTGAGCATTTGATTTAAAGTAGACCCTTACAGTAATAAAAGCCATCTGGAGCAACATTTAAATCAGGGAAAAGTATTTCTACCAAGCATACATTTGCATATTCTGCTCTGCAACCAGCTACTAATAACTTAGAATACCTAAAGGATTATCACAGGCGCAAAATCTCATCTGTAATATGAAAGGAACAGAATGAAAAATTAAGTTTCATATTAAAATTTCATTGCGATTAAAAGCAAGTTATGCCAACGAGAGGCTGGAGAAATTGAGATACTCTGGAAATAAGTGTAAATAATTCACAGTGTTCATGCCGAGTGGCGAAGTTCATCAAAAATATATTTCAGAAAGACGAGCGTCACGCAAAATTGGAAAGACGCGAAGCAAATGTTTGACAGGAACACCCCTCAGTGTTTCTCATATCAGAGGAAGGCATCAGCAGAGCCTCAGACGTAATTGAAAAGCTGTGAAGATGAAGGAGATAATCCAGATGGGTAAAATAACATCTATTTATTTTCTGCCATTCGCTTTCTCAAGGAAGCCTGGATACACTCCTCAGGCCTTTAATTATCACCAATCTCCATCAGACACACACTCACACACACCTTGCCTCCACTGGACTCCTTTGTTTACTTCTCAACATCACTATGTAACACTTGCGCTTCTCTTGGCTAGTGCTCCAACACTTTGTACATGATAGGCTAAGGGGTCTCTTAGCGGTGGACAACCAGCTAGCAATTCAGAATTTAAATTTTTTCTCATAAGTCAGACATTTTAAAAAGAAAATATCAGAATATAAAAAAAATATATCAGAATTCAATTTTACTTATAGGTCCCGTGTCATGGCCATTTCTACTGATCATAGTCCCATTGTTGAGGTCTACTAGAATACATTTACATTGTTCAATGTTCCAAACTCACATTGGTTTCTCAAACAGCATCTCTGTAAAGTCTGTGTATTCTGTCCTAAACGGCTTGTTGGAGCTCCTGCCCCCCCCCCACCCCCCCTGTGAGCCCAGTGGCCGTCTGCGAGACAGCGAGACACAGCGAAACCCAGCCCGAACACACACACACCCGCAGCCTGGCTGGGAGTGTGTGTGTGTGCTCACACACACCGACTCACAGCCTCCCCGCGTCCCGCCGTCTCAGGGAGGAGAAATCGGCGGAGCTGCAGCTGAGAAATGATTGAGTGTGTGTGAGGAAGTCCGTGGATTGGTCAAATTTTCATTTCTTATGGTTCTATCTGCAGCTTTTCCAGAGTCATTTCTTATGAGTACATTTTCCCACAGGCCAACAACAGCTTCAACAAAACAATTTCCCTCAAAGAACAAACCAAACATGCCCTGTTGTCGTGAGAGAGAAAGTGCAGAAGGAAACATCCATTGAACTCAGTGTGCTGCTCTGTGATGCTAGTTCAGATACTTGGCGTCTCATCTTGGGGGCAAGGTCATCAATGTTTGGGCTCAGGCTCTGAGCTGAGGAGACCCTCAGGATGGAGTGAAGGTGTGCGTGCAATATACCGGAGGGCCAGATCTAATAGGAATTAGAAATGATCCTGCGGGCCGAAATTAAATCCACCAAGGGCCTGATTTGGCCCCCGGGCCTTGAGTTTGACACATTTGCTCTAATCAAATATTGGAATCATTTGAATTCATTTTTCGATGGTAATGAGAATTTTGATGCAGAAATAATCACTTTTACCATTATCGCGAATCATATTGCAAGACAGTCAAAATAATCACAACTAGTTATCTATTCCAAACGTGCAGCCCTAGTTTGTTCTGTGGATGGTAACATTAGTAGGGATTCATATATTATAGAATGAAATATATACAATTTAAAAGATAACCATGTCAATTTGAAATTAAGTTAATATCTTTGACGAAAGCTGGGAAAATCGGGTGACACAAAATATTACTAAATGTACTTCGGATTAGACGATTCATTTACTAATAAGTATTAATGATGTAACCGTTCAACTGATATTTTCCTGTTAATTATAGATACATTTTTGTCCTTATCTTGATTGTTTTTATAGTTTAACTGTCATTTATTTAGTTGTGTATGCCTTGTAAAGATCTCATTTAAAAAATGAAAAAATGCAACATTGCGTACTGCTGTGTGTCTATCCATCCATCTAACTGTCTATCTGTGTGTGTGTCAAATCATTTTCAATTCAACAAGTGAAATATCTTTGCAGCACTCTGAAATCCCAGCAGAAATAAAGAACAAGATAACTCATGGATTAAAAAAAGCTTTAAAAGTAATTACACCTTGTTCAATAGGCGTCACTCTGAGCTTTAACAGATTAGATTTGTTACCGATTCCCTTCTCTGCGACAAAATAAATATAAAAATAAATATCCGCAGTCAACAGCTTCCCCCTCAGGAAATTAATGACTGTAATGGTAAGAGTCAGATAGCGGTGATGCCTCTTCAGATATGAGAAGGCCAAGAATTCCTTCAGGGGGAAGATTATCTCAAAATGTTATGAATTAATGTGACGTCTGGAAGTGTCAGGAGTTGTCTGTGTCAGAGGAGGCTGACACAGTAAAGTGTGTGTGTGTGTGTGTGTGTGTGTGTGTGTGTGTGTGTGTGTGTGTGTGTGTGTGTGTGTGTGTGTGTGTGTGTGTGTGTGTGTGTGTGTGTGTGTGTGTGTGTGTGTGTGTGTGTGTCAGAAATCGTACTCACCCCCGCTGCAAATCCTAAACTTCCATCCAAGATGCGCTTCTGCAAAGGGAAGAAATGAAGAGGGCGTCATTATAATCTAAAGAGTGGTTCAGTAATTAAATGTTTTTGTAGGCCGACACTCCACAAAAATCTAATAGGAGTTTTGGATTATTGCAGAAAATAATCCCAACGTTTCCACATCATGTCCACATGTTAACACCACTTTATGCTACACACTTACGGCCCGTCCACACAGCAGCGTGCGTTGACGCTTGGAGGTGGGCGTGTCTGAAGCTTGGGGATTTTTTGCGAGCAACGCGACCAACAACCAATCACATGAATCTCCCGCCCCCGACATACAAAGCAATAGCAATGTTAAAACGAAGTAAACTGGATATAAAATCCCCAAACAAGCGAAAACCTACCAGTTTCATCCACTGTCTCTGCCACCTCCCTCCATGCCTCGCTCCTCCGGTTTGTATCCCGGTAGATGAACAGAGACTGATCATTCAGCACCGGGTGATTCTCTACCGCTATAATGAATTTTCCCTCCATTTTTTTGAATATGAGGAAATGACCTGCGTAGTCTCTCCCAGCATACACGCGGTTTGATTGGCTAGCGCTTGTACTGACAGATTTGCATAAACGGGATTTCATTGGCTGACGCCTCCGTCGAGGCGTCAAAAGTTGAACATTGCTCAACTTTTGAAGCGAGCAACGCCAGCAACGCTCCACGTCGCTTCCCAAAATGCAGTTCGGCTAAAAGTGACGTCACCCCATTCAAAGTGAATGGGCAGAAGCGTTGGAAGCTTCAACGCACGCCGCTGTGTGGACGGAACTTTAGCCTAGAGCAGCATTTGTAGTCTTTCTGGTCAACGTGCCCAGAAAGACTACAATGTCCCGGACAAGTGGGGGAAATTCTTGTCAAATATTATCTGTGTTTATTATTAAGTATCAGTGTTTCCGCCAGACCAGGGCTGAGAGGGCGTCCACCTCAATTGTGACTTGAGCCGTCCCTTATAGATACCGTCTTTTTACGTTAGTGAGCCGGATCATTTGGCTCGGCTCTCTTAAAGCGCCGGCTGTGTCGGCTCCCACACGGCTCTTCATGTTACCACAGTTTACCACGGAGCCTCAGTTTCGCCGCTGCGAGGCTCTGGCGCTCGCAGCTCACGCACGTGCTCCACTAGCACCGCTCATCAAATCGCGCACGTTCCGTGTTGTGCGGTATCAGGCACCTTCGATGTCGGGGAAACGATCTTCAATACTCCGAAAAGAATCCCACCAGACTCCTTTGCCCCTCCAACAGAGGGATGTCCTTGTCCCTTTTCGTCATTTCAAGCGATAAAAACTCTCTAATTATTAATATTTTTGGACGCTCTCGTCTCGCGTTCAGGGTAGGGATGCCAGAAACTGACCATGATCAAATTCGCATTCTCATTTGCACTTGTTAGTTCGAAGTAGTCCCACGAGGAACTCTTCTTTGAACGTACCGCTTTGTTCATCTTTAGTTGTGTTGTTCTCACTGTTCTGTATATCGCCAATAAATCAATCGCACGTGTGACGGAGAGGGGGGGGGGGCGGGGTCGGTGTGTAGCAGCGCTGCTGGCTTCCTCCAAGTTTACAGTAAAACAAACTGGTGGTGTGACCAATGGCCATTTACAATTATTAATACTATTACTATTATTAGCATTAGTCGATATTTTGGTTGAAACTAAGCCAGGAAAAAAATGAAAAACATAAATAATAATAAAAAAATATATAAATAAAAAATAATTTTCGATGATGGAGACTGTAACGAATATTCCTAGTTCAGGGCGTCCCGAGCTGAATAAGGGCTTCAAATGACGGCAAGACGCCCCCCTGGCGGAAACGCTGTTAAGTATAATATAAAATTGGTAGGAAGCAGCCTCTCGTTGCTTTTGGCATTGATGAGGGGCTGGTGTCAAGCCGTCAATTCATCCTACATTTAATCCACTTTGAATTGTGTTTAGGGGACATGATGACAGGATAGATCTTTATTTCTAGGACTTGAACACATTTTTCTGGTCAAAATCCGGTCAATGCTAGCTGACAGAGCAGATGTGGGATTGCCATGTTCTCACCCCTCCTCTCTAAGACACTAGCTAAGCTTTTTTACCAAATTACCAACTATTCCTTTAAGATGGTTACGTGGTTTAAGCTCTTTATGGATGTGTGTGTTCTGAGTTCTTATGTCACCTGTCTGCTGGAGAAGATGAACACCAGAGCGGCTCCAGCGGCGGTGAGTCCCCACGTGAAGAGGGTCCCCAGCAGGGCCTGGGTCACAGGACTGTAGCCTTCCAGCATGGTGCCACACCTGCACACACACACACACGTATAAACTCAGAATTTTCATTTTTACTTAATTTGAAAAATGAATTTTCCAAGATTTGAACTTTTTTCAGAATTTCCATTTCTTTTATCAGAATTTTGAGAAAACAAATCTGAATTTATCTTCAGCTTAATTTGACTTTTTCTAAGAATTCGTACGTTTTTCTCAGGATTGAGGAAACTAATGAGCTGAAGAGAAATACTAGCTAACAAATCATATTGTACAAACTAAACAAAACATATTATTTGGTACCGTTCCTTTAAAAATATTGCAATAATTTGAATTTGTTTTGAACCACACCTGCACACTGAGAATAATCACATTATTTAGCAACCAAAGAAAATGACAACACCACTGAGAGATCAATTCATCTTTCTATAGGTATGCATTTGAGACAAAAGACATTTATTCTTTGGGATGTGGCAGATAAAACCTTATTATTTCATTCCTAAAAAGACAAAATTGCTGCATTAAAATCTTTCGGTAACTGCCCTACATTTAAAATACTCCAATAAGACCCAAGTAAGTACTGTCCCAAAATATGTACACGTTCAAGCAAAAACACGTATGTACACTTTATGTACGTTTATATATTTGATGACGAACAATGTGAAGAGAGAACAACTCACAACTGTTTTCTAGTTATACACGACTTCCCGTCCTTTATTTGTCAGAACTGTCAAAATATTCCAACTTTTTTCAATCAAAATACTCTGAGATTTTCTCTCAAGACATTCTGACTTTTCTCTCAAGATATTCTGACTTTTCTCTCAAGACATTCTGACTTTTCTCTCAAGACATTCTGACTTTTCTCTCAAGACATTCTGACTTTTCTCTCAAGACATTCTGACGTCCCTCAAGATATTCTGACGTTTCTCAAGATATTCTGACTTTTCTCTCAAGACATTCTGACTTTTCTCTCAAGATATTCTGACTTTTCTCTCAAGACATTCTGACGTTTCTCAAGACATTCTGACTTTTCTCTCAAGACATTCTGACTTTTCTCTCAAGACAATCTGACTTTTCTCTCAAGACATTCTGACTTTTCTCTCAAGACATTCTGACGTCCCTCAAGATATTCTGACTTTTCTCTCAAGACATTCTGACTTTTCTCTCAAGACATTCTGACTTTTCTCTCAAGACATTCTGACGTCTCTCAAGATATTCTGACGTCTCTCAAGACATTCTGACGTTTCTCAAGACATTCTGACGTTTCTCAAGATATTCTGACGTTTCTCAAGATATTCTGACGTTTCTCTCAAGACATTCTGACTTTTCTCTCAAGACATTCTGACTTTTCTCTCAAGACATTCTGACTTTTCTCTCAAGATATTCTGACTTTTCTCTCAAGACATTCTGACTTTTCTCTCAAGACATTCTGACTTTTCTCTCAAGACATTCTGACTTTTCTCTCAAGACATTCTGACTTTTCTCTCAAGACATTCTGACTTTTCTCTCAAGACATTCTGACTTTTCTCTCAAGACATTCTGACTTTTCTCTCAAGACATTCTGACGTTTCTCAAGATATTCTGACGTTTCTCAAGATATTCTGACGTTTCTCTCAAGACATTCTGACTTTTCTCTCAAGACATTCTGACTTTTCTCTCAAGACATTCTGACTTTTCTCTCAAGATATTCTGACTTTTCTCTCAAGACATTCTGACTTTTCTCTCAAGACATTCTGACTTTTCTCTCAAGACATTCTGACTTTTCTCTCAAGACATTCTGACTTTTCTCTCAAGACATTCTGACGTCCCTCAAGATATTCTGACTTTTCTCTCAAGACATTCTGACTTTTCTCTCAAGACATTCTGACGTCTCTCAAGATATTCTGACGTCTCTCAAGACATTCTGACGTTTCTCAAGACATTCTGACGTTTCTCAAGATATTCTGACTTTTCTCAAGATATTCTGACGTTTCTCTCAAGATATTCTGACTTTTCTCTCAAGACATTCTGACTTTTCTCTCAAGATATTCTGACGTCTCTCAAGATATTCTGACGTCTCTAAAGACATTCTGACGTCCCTCAAGACATTCTGACGTCTCTCAAGATATTCTGACGTCTCTCAAGATATTCTGACGTTTCTCAAGATATTCTGACGTTTCTCAAGATATTCTGACGTCTCTCAAGACATTCTGACTTTTCTCTCAAGACATTCTGACTTTTCTCTCAAGATATTCTGACGTCTCTCAAGATATTCTGACGTCTCTCAAGATATTCTGACTTTTCTCTCAAGACATTCTGACTTTTCTCTCAAGACATTCTGACTTTTCTCTCAAGACATTCTGACGTCCCTCAAGATATTCTGACTTTTCTCTCAAGACATTCTGACTTTTCTCTCAAGACATTCTGACTTTTCTCTCAAGACATTCTGACGTCTCAAGATATTCTGACGTCTCAAGACATTCTGACGTTTCTCAAGACATTCTGACGTTTCTCAAGATATTCTGACGTTTCTCAAGATATTCTGACGTTTCTCTCAAGACATTCTGACTTTTCTCTCAAGATATTCTGACTTTTCTCTCAAGACATTCTGACTTTTCTCTCAAGATATTCTGACTTTTCTCTCAAGACATTCTGACTTTTCTCTCAAGATATTCTGACTTTTCTCTCAAGACATTCTGACTTTTCTCTCAAGATATTCTGACTTTTCTCTCAAGACATTCTGACTTTTCTCTCAAGACATTCTGACTTTTCTCTCAAGACATTCTGACTTTTCTCTCAAGATATTCTGACTTTTCTCTCAAGACATTCTGACTTTTCTCTCAAGACATTCTGACTTTTCTCTCAAGACATTCTGACGTCTCTCAAGATATTCTGACGTCTCTCAAGACATTCTGACGTTTCTCAAGACATTCTGACGTTTCTCAAGATATTCTGACTTTTCTCAAGATATTCTGACGTTTCTCTCAAGATATTCTGACTTTTCTCTCAAGACATTCTGACTTTTCTCTCAAGATATTCTGACGTCTCTCAAGATATTCTGACGTCTCTAAAGACATTCTGACGTCCCTCAAGACATTCTGACGTCTCTCAAGATATTCTGACGTCTCTCAAGATATTCTGACGTTTCTCAAGATATTCTGACGTTTCTCAAGATATTCTGACGTCTCTCAAGACATTCTGACTTTTCTCAAGATATTCTGACGTTTCTCAAGATATTCTGACGTCTCTCAAGACATTCTGACGTTTCTCAAGACATTCTGACTTTTCTCAAGATATTCTGACGTCTCTCAAGACATTCTGACGTTTCTCAAGATATTCTGACGTTTCTCAAGATATTCTGACGTCTCTCAAGACATTCTGACTTTTCTCTCAAGACATTCTGACTTTTCTCAAGACATTCTGACTTTTCTCTCAAGACATTCTGACTTTTCTCTCAAGATATTCTGACTTTTCTCTCAAGATATTCTGACTTTTCTCTCAAGACATTCTGACGTCCCTCAAGATATTCTGACTTTTCTCTCAAGACATTCTGACTTTTCTCTCAAGATATTCTGACGTTTCTCAAGACATTCTGACTTTTCTCTCAAGACATTCTGACTTTTCTCTCATGATATTCTGACGTCTCTCAAGATATTCTGACGTCTCTCAAGATATTCTGACGTCCCTCAAGATATTCTGACTTTTCTCTCAAGACATTCTGACTTTTCTCTCAAGACATTCTGACTTTTCTCTCAAGACATTCTGACTTTTCTCTCAAGACATTCTGACTTTTCTCTCAAGACATTCTGACTTTTCTCTCAAGACATTCTGACTTTTCTCTCAAGACATTCTGACTTTTCTCTCAAGATATTCTGACTTTTCTCTCAAGACATTCTGACTTTTCTCTCAAGACATTCTGACTTTTCTCTCAAGACATTCTGACTTTTCTCTCAAGATATTCTGACGTCTCTCAAGACATTCTGACTTTTCTCTCAAGACATTCTGACTTTTCTCTCAAGACATTCTGACTTTTCTCTCAAGACATTCTGACTTTTCTCTCAAGACATTCTGACGTCCCTCAAGATATTCTGACTTTTCTCTCAAGACATTCTGACGTCCCTCAAGATATTCTGACTTTTCTCTCAAGACATTCTGACGTCCCTCAAGATATTCTGACTTTTCTCTCAAGATATTCTGACGTCTCTCAAGATATTCTGACGTCTCTCAAGACATTCTGACGTCCCTCAAGATATTCTGACGTCACTCAAGATATTCTGACGTTTCTCAAGATATACTGACGTCTCTCAAGATATTCTGACGTTTCTCTCAAAATATTCCACATTGCAGATCTAATGGGCTAATGCTGAGTCATGTTAAGTGTGTGTGTGTGTGTGTGTGTGTGTGTGTGTGTGTGTGTGTGTGTGTGTGTGTGTGTGTGTGTGTGTGTGTGTGTGTGTGTGTGTGTGTGTGTGTGTGTGTCTTTAAGTCCTCTCATTAGTAGTATGTCACACACCCTGAACAAATGAGGCAAATCCTATTTGCTCTTTGAATATCCTGGAATTGTAACATTTACGTAGTCAAACCTGTATAATGGGTGGGTCCATCGACTCATAATCTACAGCAGCCTGATAACTACTACTGCAAAACATTCAGACTTTGTTTCTTTAAATCTAATTATTGTTTACTTATTTAAGAGGTGTATTCATGTAAACAAACTTGCTGTCCACATTATGTTTTTTTTTTCTTTAAGGTTGCTTCAATGTGTGTTTTGTTAAAGAAAAGTACTGGGTAATTGTAAGTTTTAGGCTGTGTGTGTGTGTGTGTGTGTGTGTGTGTGTGTGTGTGTGTGTGTGTGTGTGTGTGTGTGTGTGTGTGTGTGTGTGTGTGTTTTAGTGACTGCAATAGGGTTTTAACCGTGCAAAATATAGTCAGGAGATTTTAAAGAGTGAGTTAAGATCAAGATAATTGCAGAGTTTGAAGATTGGTGTCAAAGCTCCAAAAATGCAGATGTAGTGTACACACACACGCACGCGCGCACACACACACTTCTAGCTTTAAGTGACTAAATAGGTCAAGATAAATGTTGTTAATGCTGTCAAAATACGCTGCACAAACTGCTTTAATGATAATCTATAACACTGCTGTGTGTGGTATAACTAGTTGTCGTGTAATCGAGTTAACAACAGACATAAAGCCCATAATATATGCAGGTATTAAACGTGAATCACCTGTAAATGACAGAAAACCGGATAACTTTGAATGGTTTAGCGCCTTATTTTATACAATTACGCTTTTATATTTCACTCGAACTTTCTTTGTGGCATTATTATACAATATTCATTCATTCGGCTTAATTTTAAGTCGCTTTAAATGTATTTTTAAGGTATTTTGGGGCATTAGTGTGAGGTTTACTCACTTCTTTCCAGTCGCACCACGAATCCTCTGTATTTATTCCCTACTTCCTGTACACGTGATTATGACAGCGTAAGTTCCGCCCCTGCTCGCTTCCTATTGGTCAGTTTGTTTGACAGGAGCAGCAGAGGCAGCGGTGACTTTTTAATACAGGAAAATTACATTTAATATTATAAACACACACAAAAGAAGTGATATTTCAAATACAATATGTTTATTTTATTTGTATAATAAATAAAACACAGTTTTCTTGATTTTCAGTCATCCATCTCTTCCTATGAATGTTGAATTTTCCCATAAATAAAATTAAGAGTACACACATATGCATATTTTCTATCCTATCAGCTTTGAAATATATATCTTTATCCTGAAGTTGTAATGTTAGCCCAGCTTTTCTTTTTAAATACTGTTTAACAGCGGTTCTGGTATATATACAGCGATTTTAAGCGCTTTGAGCATCAGGTAAAACACTATATAAATACCATATATTATTATTATGTATTATTAATAGAACAGATTATATAGATAGATAGATAGATAGGTACTTTATTGATCCCAATTTGGGAAATGTTTGCGTTGCAGCAGCATAAAAAACAAGGCAAGGATAAGAGAAATTAGACACTAGAAATAAACAATCCAAAATATTTCTGAAATAGAAATAAAATAGCATTAAAAAGTTACAAATATATATACATGTGGAAAATATTCGTGTGGAAATATGGTATTTTTGGGGGTATTTTGTGCAGATTTGACAATTTCTAATTAATGTGACATCATCGTTTCAAACAGTATTGCCTCACAGGTTTACAGGAATTGTTGTCGTTGTGGATTATGCAGAAAAATCTGGGTTTTATAGTATCGGAAACAGGATATAAGAGTTTAGTGGACGAGATGAATCAGTGGCCGTTTCTCAATCGCGAGGATGCTGGCTTGGTAACCGCGTACTTCCTTCAGAAACGAAGCAAGTATGCTTCCAAGCCACGGCGTCGGAAAACGAAGAAGAATGGAACAGGCTAACAAGTGTGCCACTCTCTCTAACGGTTTCAACATAAACTGTACCGAAAATAAATACCTCACGATGTCTATCTAATTATGAACTTGCTTTACTTTCACGGAACACATTTTTGGTGATAACAAACAAATGTAACAAAGTAACATATTTACCAACACATGTTCTACGCCACTACATACTTACATTTAAATGTGTGCTGCGTCGGTTCAGCCATTCTCCGCAAGGGTTTTTGAAATTGGTCCGTGTGCAAAGCATTGTGGGGATTTTAAGGACGCAAAGTCTACCCATGTGCAGCCTCGAAATTTCCCCCAAACCAAGGACGCGGCCTCGGTGGAATTCCAAGTATGCTGGAGATTGGAACAGTCCTTCGGCGGCACTCGATGACGTAGCATCCTTGAAATATTGGCTTGGAAGCCAGAATCCTCGAGATTGAGAAACGGACAGTTACTGAATATTGGGTCTACAGGTCAAATGTCAACATGCTGAGGAATTACAACTGGGAGGTGAATGAGAGCAGACATCCACTGGGAAGAGGACATTCCCAAACAACATCTCCAGAATCTGATCCCTGACAGCAGAGTCCACACATGCAGCACACATGTACACAGAGTGAGACACGCTGTAGAAGTACACAGCTGTTAGTACAGGACAGTAGGTCATGTTGACAAAGTGTACTTAATAAGTAATAAGAAGATAACTCTCTGCTCCATAGCTTCTCTTAATAACTGGACTTTTTACATTTATGTTCAATTTAATGTTGAAATATTTGGACTGTTTATTTATTGTGTCTTGAAATCTATCTATCTATCTATCTCTCTCTCTATCCATCTATCCATCTATCCATCCATCTATCCATCCATCTATCCATCCATCTATCCATCCATCTATCCATCCATCCATCTCTCTATCCATCTATCCATCCATCTATCCATCTATCTATCTATCTATCCATCTATCCATCTATCCATCCATCTATCCATCCATCTATCCATCCATCTATCTATCTAACTAACTATCTCTCTCTCTATCCATCCATCTATCAATCTATCATAAAACACATCCAATATTCACCCATGTTGTGCCACAGCTGCCAATGTATCATCCCTCTTGAATGGATGTGTGTATTTGCAGGATAATTATACAGCTGTGCACAGTAGTAGCTCAAGAAAAGAAACACATACTCTTTGAATCAGATAAATTAACTGATGTTTACATGTGCTAGATTACACTCCTGCTGTTTCAGTATTATTATGATTTCAACACCGGCATTTGGAAAATCTCCCAACATGGCATCTTTGAAGACATTTCTGCATCATAATCAGAGGCGGAAGAAGTACTTGGATCCTTGAAGCTGCTATTAAAATACTTTATTGCAGGTAAAAGTACCAAAGTATTATCACATATACAAAAAAAAGTTTACAAAAGTGTAAATTGGATCTCTTCACAGGACCATCAAATAATATATTAAACTGTGTTTTTCACTAACTAATACATGCAAGGTCATTTTAACCTTGTATTTTTAAAAAGTGGAGCCAATTTTAGACACGTTTGATATTGCTAGGACAACACTTAACCATAAAAACAGCATATCATGCACTTTAATATGTAAAAAGTATCGTAACAAGGAGTGTTAAATAAGCGAAATGGAGGAAAAAGTAGTTGCCTCTGAAATGTGGGGGAGAACATTTTTACATCTCATTTTATGTATAAACGTCAGGACCTCGACACAAACTGATGATGCACGACCCAGAGACAAAGTCTTGAATATAAAAAAAGGTAAATGTATTTTTCACAGTGCAGGTAATCCCTCTTAACAGAGTAGGTGGTGGGAATAACAAAAGGCGCTCACAAGGAGGAAAAAACTAGCATCACAAAAAGAGGACTTAATAACAAGTTAAAGGTGGGGTCGGTCATTTTGGAGAAACCAGCTCGAGTGCGCTAGAATTTGAAAATACACAACCGGAAGAAATCTGCCACTTCCTCACAGAGCCCCTCCTCCAACACACACAAACGCCACATGACCAATGAGGTCACGAGATAAGTTTGTGCACAGATGGAAGGCTGACAGGCAGGTAGGCCATCCAGTTACTTTAGCCGGCTCAGATGATTGGTCGAGCTTTTTACAGAACCACGGCTTCCAGAGATGATGTTTTGTTATGGATTTTTTGTCACAGCACTTCAGATATTCATTGCTATCGGGATGTTAAGAGCATTCCATGGAATATAACAACAAGTGTTTCTGAAGTGAATTACATACCCCACCTTTAAGCCAACAAAAAATTAACAAAACAACAAAACCTGACATGAGTGATAGCAATCTTTTCTTAGCTGAGGCTTGGCACGACCATTCGGGGAAACAAACAAGACGAACTGACACAGGACAGGGGAGAGACAGGACTATTTAAACAGGTGGAATCAATCAGGGGCGGGGCAGACGCTGATGAAGGCGGGAAAAACACACAGGGGGGGGAAGAAAACAGGGCCTGAAATAATAATAATACATTTGATTGCTATCGCGCTTTTCTTGAACCCAAAGACGCTTGACGAAATGAAAGACAAGTGGTAAATACAAAATAAAACAGGAAATGACAGACACAATACATCAACGTAACTCACACATTTGACGAGACACAACAAGCATAAAAGTGCAATTTTGTCAAAATAAATGATTGTACTTGAGTAAAAGTACTTACAACACTGATCATACTGTAATAACAGCGGTAAAATGCCCGGAGACTTTTTCTTTTGACATTTTTGAGTATTTGTTTAAACAGGTTTTTAAATAATTGCTGAACGCAGCATGTTAACACACAATAAATCCATCCACTGATATATTTAGATTATACAACGACATGTCCCCTTTGTCATTAATAAATCACAGATGTTATCGTGCAGATGGGATTGTTGTTCTGCCAACATCCCCTTAGATATTTTACATTCCTATGTTGCAAAAATGTGTGATTTGTTTTACGCAGTGTTGCTGGGAAGCACGAAGACGAAAATAAGGTAATACCAAGAAACAATAAACAAGATAAAAGGATTTGTGGGGTTTCCAGATGTCTAATGTGTCGTCGTCTCACTTCCAAGAATGCTCAAAGCATTTAGAGCAGCATGCCTTTCCATATGTATCATCATTTACTGAAAATACATTGTTATAAAACGTGTTTTTTCCAATATAACACAGTCTGATTCACATTTAACTGTAATTATTGTGTTGCATGCAGGCAGCAGATGGTTTCTGTGTTTGTTGTGTTCTTATAAACATATAATTAGATTACAACAACATTTCAACAGAAAGAAAAATTCCTTCATTTTGCCATCATGTTCCCGGCATACATCCATCCATCCATCCATCTTCTTCCGCTTATCCGTGGTCGGGTCGCGGGGGTAGCAGTTCCAGCAGAGAGCCCCAAACTTCCTTTTCCCTGGCGACATCAACCAGCTCTGACTGGGGGATCCCAAGGCGCTCCCAGGCCAGCGAAGAGATATAATCCCTCCACCTGGTCCTAGGTCTACCCCTCGGTCTCTTCCCAGCTGGACGTGCCTGGAACACCTCCCTAGGGAGGCGCCCAGGTGGCATCCTAACTAGGTGCCCGAACCACCTCAACTGGCTCCTTTCGACGCGAAGGAGGAGCGGCTCAACTCCGAGTCCCTCCCTGATGACCGAACTTCTCACCTTATCCCTAAGGGAGACACCAGCCACCCTGCGGAGAAAACCCATCTCGGCCGCTTGTATCCGCGATCTCGTTCTTTCGGTCATGACCCATCCTTCATGACCATAGGTGAGGGTAGGAACGAAAATGGCCCGGTAGACAGAGAGCTTTGCCTTCTGGCTCAGCTCCCTTTTCGTCACAACGGTGCGGTAAAGCGACTGCAGTACCGCTCCCGCTGCTCCGATTCTCCGGCCCATCTCACGCTCCATTGTTCCCTCACTCGAGAACAAGACCCAGAGATACTTGAACTCCTTCACTTGGGGTAAGGACTCATTCCCTACTTGGAGTGGACAGTCCATCGGTTTCCTGCTGAGAACCATGGCCTCAGATTTGGAGGTGCTGATCCTCATCCCAGCCGCTTCACACTCGGTTGCGAACCGATCCAGTGAGTGCTGAAGGTCGCAGACCGATGAAGCCATCAGAACCACATCATCTGCAAAAAGCAGTGGTGCAATCCTTAGTCCACCGAACTGCAGACCCCCTCCCCCATGACTACGCCTCGAAATCCGATCCATGTATATTACAAACAGGATTGGTGACAAAGCGCATCCCGGCATACAGATTGATTTAATTTCCACTCCTCTATGACTGGAAATTAAGGACTTGAAAGTCGCCCAAACACTTTTTCCCCAGAATGTAATATCTTAAAAATCTATTGGATGTATCTCCATGAATATTGGTACAGCCATTCATGATCCCCAGAGGATACAGTTGGTGATACCTGGACGTTTCCTGTAGTGCCATCATGAGTTTGAAACTAGTGGGTAAGAGTGACAATGTTGACAACTATTGGTCAAAGTGTGGTCAAATTACATCACATGTCCCTTGTTAGACGCTTTTATCCAAAGCGACTTCCATACTCAATACTGTGGACAATCCCCACAGGAGCAGTTTGGGGTGAAGTGTCTCAGGGACACAACGACATGCTGACTGCAGTGGGGTTTGAACCTGTGACCCCCTGATCCGAACACATACGCACAACCCACTGCGCCACACACCGCCACAACGTCCTTTGCGATAAAATCCTAAAAACGGTGGTAATTCTTGGACTTTGAAGCTAGAAACAAAAGGCAGATAAACTGTCTTTGTCAGTGAAAAATCCACTTTTTTCTACAGACTTTCATGGTCCCTGGAGGTTAAACCCTACTGACATTTGGGACCCACTGATGTACCCTCAAGTACCATCAGAAGGATGAGAATTGCCACAGATATCCATAGTCCCTTAAGGATGAATCCCAAAGACCTTGGTTATCATCTGACTTTTACAATAAGACTACCCTTATAAAGGGTTTATAATTAGGTTATGAATTAGGTTGTAAACACTTTATTAATCATTAAGAACCATTTATAAACCAGTTCTAACATAGTTGTCATACATCAACACAGGCTCACTATTTGGCAAGATGACTAAGCCTTATATTGGCTACTTAGCGAGAATCAAGTCAGTGAGCAACAGATACCAAGGATGCTGGCTGATGAAGAAGACGAAGTAAGCTAGGTAGCCAATATAAGGCTTAGCAGTTCAGATCCATGTGGGCTCACTATTTGGCAAGCAACCGGTCACAGTCGCCCTGTTTATCTCATGTCTTATAAAAGCTTATTAATAATTTATAAAGTGTTCACAACCTGATTAATAAATTAATTACAAACTATTCGTAAACCCTTTATAAGGCTAGTCTTATTGTATTGGTTGCACATATTTTTAACAGACATTCATGGTCCCTGGAGGATGATTACCGCAAACAATGGTGACCCCCGTGACATTTCCTCTTGTCCCACCATGAGGTTGAAATTATTTTCCTGTCTAGTGAAATGTCTTAACAACTATTGGAAGAATTGAAAGGACATTTGCTTCAAATAATCATGGTCCCTTGAGGATGAATCTTTGGTTATCGTGTGACGTTTACAAACAGAAGCAGGTCAAGACTCTTATTGAGCAGAAAATCAGATGCACTGGCACCATTTCTTTAATAGATATTCATGGTCCCTGGAGGGTGAATCCTACAGATGTTGACGACCCTTTGACCTTTCCTCTAGTACAGGTGTCAAACTCAATTTCATCACAGGCATCAGCATTTTGGTTGCACTCAAAGGGCCGGTTGTGACTTTTAGACTATATGAAAAGACATATGTAAATATTTAATATAAACGTATGTATGACATTTTTGCCTCTGCATTTTATCATTATCGGATAGGGTAATAACTTCATAATTAACTACGTCTGAAAGCAGAAGTCTAGGGCAAATCATTGGAAGTCTCTTCAGTGAGAATGTCACAAAATGATTTTTTTTTAAAAAAGGAAAAACTCTGGAAAAAAAGCGACATTTTAAAGAAAAATCTAATTCTGGAAAAAAGTCACATTCTGGAAAAAAAATCATATTCCAGATGCATTGTGGGACATGTAGTTTATGTGCAACGTGCTTCTGTAAATCGGCATGTAACCGTATAATAAACTTATTATATTCTTTCAGAGCTCTTGTGGGGCCGCATTAAATGAAGTCGCGGGCCGGATTTGGCCCCCGGGCCTTGAGTTTGACCCCCCTGCTCTAGTACCATCATAAGCTTGATATTTCTCTCTTCTAGTGAAATATCTTAACAATTGAATGGATTGCCGTGACATTTGCGTCAGATATTCATGATCCCTTGAGGATGAATCCCAAACACTTTGAATACCATGTGACTTTTATTCTACAAACACCATCAGATTGATATTTTTCTTTTATAGTGAAATATCTTAACAACTATATAATTTACCATATGACATTTGCTGCAGATATTCATGGTCCCCGAGGATACATACATTTGTTATCCTCTGATTTGAACTCTAGTCCTACCAGCAGATACCATTTTTCATTTATTCAGTAAATCATTTTAAATCTACTGGACTGCACCTTCAGCGACAGGCTGCTGCACCCCACCTGTCTCACGGAGAGATACCGCAGGTCCTTCCTTCCTGCAGCGGTCAGACTTTACAACCAGCACTGCCCCAGTAGACCCTCCTACACACACACACCACAACACAGACTAGAACACCCCTTGCTGCTAAATACAAACCAACTTTGTGCTATATGTGCAATATATATATGCCATTAATAACTGTGTAATTTATACCTGGCTGCTAAACCCTTACTGTTACAAGGCATGTATCTTGTATTTTGTAGATTGTGTAACTTGCTGCTGTTAAATACCGTCAAACTATGTGCAATATGTGCAATATATACATATGCCATCTTTAATAACTGTAATATATACCGGGCTGCTAAATCCTAAGAACTGCTCCAGGATTTGATTTGTAGATTTGATTTGTTTTTGATCTGTATTTTAGAAAATTATGTAACTTTTTTAGTTTTTATCTTTTTTTAGCATATTGTTTATTATATTCTAACTTAGTACTTTTTTTAACGCATGTAAGATATGCAGCACTAAGCTGTCTGTGGCTCTTTCCTGCTGTAACGCTGCACATTTCCCCTCTGTGGGACTAATAAAGGGATTCTGATTCTGAACATAAGGATAGATGTAATCTCAAGTATGGTCTCCAGAGGATGGATCCTATTGAATTTGTTGATCTCCTGACGTTTTGTCAAGAACCAAAGTTGTAATATTGGGTTTCATGCGCTCATCACCTCACGTGACCCCTACAAGACAAGAATAGGCATTTATTTCTAAAGCATAAAACCTGCTTCTGGTCTTCACTAAAAAAGCAGGTCAAAGGTACAGCTGTCGAACAATGGAAAAATAACTGATGGTGGTGAAAAAGAATGGACAGTCAGAGCAAGAACTGGATACTTCTTAAAGTGACTTTTCTGATATAGTACCCTTTATCTCTTTGAGTTTTGGGATGTGAAGCATGGCATTGGTTTGATGGCGTGTCCTCTTACAGCACGTGGATGCCTGCATGTCTGTCTCAACACCACTGGAAATACTGCCCGTGAAATACGAAGCTGTCAAACGTCTCCAAATTTAGCACCATGAAACCGTGTTTCCAGTGAAGTTTTCACGAGGGGCTGGGGACGGGGTGGAGAGGCGGGTCTCTAGGGGGAAGTTAAGCCACAACCTAATCAGGAGTTTAGACTACAAAGGCATTTTTCCCGGTTAATTGAAACCAGTTAAAAGGGGAAGGTATGTCTCGAGATATCTCCAAGGAAATCTCTGACATCTGATGAATGAGCTCTGGATAGGGTCTTTGAAATTAGAAAAAAAATCACTGCACGGTTGGGAAGAATTCTTTTTGTTAGCTTTGCCGTGTGGATGGTGGGTGGCGCAATACACTGGAGGTTTTTTTGGAAGGACGTTCCCGGGGTATTCCAGCAATGCGTGTCAGAGCAGCAACAGGATGGAGGTCATCGCTCATCCAGAGTCTTTAATCTTGTAAACCCTCCTCCCTTTTCTCCTCATCATTTTCCTCCTTTCCACTCTGCTGTCGTCTCCTTTTCACCTCTCGCTTTTTCCCTTCTCCTTTTGTGGCGTAAGACAAACAAGGTAGAATGGAAGGAGTGAAAACAGCATCTAATGGTCAAAAAGTCAAAAAACAAAAGCCCTGAAACAACACACAGCAGACTTCTCTTTCCTGTGGGGTAGATTTACTCAGTCTGGGGTTGTAAAGGTGGGTGGCCCCCGGACAACAAGATAGAGTTGCTATCTATGTGTGTGTGTTTAGGTTGTATGACCCCCCACTGAACTGAGACAAAATGGATGGTGAGGAGTAAAGGGGGGAGGGGGGGGGGGGGGGGTTGAAGTAAACAGAAGAAGAAAGAGTGGAGAGAAAAAGTTATGAAAACAAAAGTATTGTAGCAGATGGGGCCAGGCTTTACCTTGGAGACAGTGTTACGGCACAGGAACTGGGGGGGGGGCATTGAGGAGGAGTTTATCACAATCTCTGGAGACAAATCTGGGAGGGGGGTCCACACACACTCCCCACACACACTCCTCACACACACTCCTCACACACTGTGGGGGGAAGACCTATAAAGGAGCTCCCAGGGAGAAAGAGTGTTCAGTGGCAATCCTGCTCATTTCAAATTGAGTATGTTAGTGGCTCCTAAGTGTGCTCATGGGAACCAGAAAGAAGCGTGCAGACTTGGAATAAACTTTTGCAGGTGTTTTTCTTTTTCTCAAGATAAAAGGATTGACTTCATGGGGCCAATTGAAGAGTCGCTGAAGCCTGGCTGCTCTTGAACCTTGAAAACAGTGTTTGATTTTCAGGTTTTTCAGATGAGTTGTTGAACTTTTTACTTCCACCAACGAGAGTCAAGAGCTGAGCTGCTTTCCAGGGAATTCAAACAGCATTTCTGTTTTTCTTTTCTGATCAATCATTCGAGGCACAATGGACGCCCCATTTTTTACCCATATAGACTTCAACACCACCTTTGTGGATGATCATTTATTATACAAGGACAATGTTGATGGTTTTCGCATCACCATGGCGATACTCTACTTGGTGGTCTGCATCCTGGGACTCGCCGGGAACTCCCTCGTCGTTATTGCCATTTTGAAATTGGACAAACTCTCATCTTCCACCACGGTTTACATCTTCAACCTGGCGCTCGCTGACGGACTCTTCATGGTGGGTCTTCCCTTCATAGCGAGCCAGAACTTCCAGAATAAGTGGATGTTTGGCGACATAGCGTGCAAAGTGGTGATGGTTCTGGACGGCCTCAACCAGTTCACCAGCATCTTCTGTCTCACAGCGATGAGTATCGACCGCTACATGGCGTTGGCTGATCCTCTAAAGTTCGCCCGTTGGAGAACGCCTCGTTGGGCAAAGATCGTCTCGGCGTTCCTTTGGCTGTTCTCTCTTCTGACCATCCTACCCATGGCGCTTCACTTCTCCTCCGATCGAGGCTTGTGCATTCCGGACCTGGATTCAGACGCCTGGTGGCTCGGAGTTCTTTCCTACACCTTCGTCATGGGGTTTGCTTTGCCTTTTACTGTCATGACGGCTTCCTACGCGGCGCTTCTGCTAACAATGAGGTCCCAACGGATACGAATGACGACAACAACAACGCCGAACTTTGAAACCCACCGTGTGGAGTCACAGGTCACAAAAATGGTGGTTGCAGTCGTGGTGGTTTTCGGGATATGTTGGCTGCCGTTTTACACCTTAAACTTCTACGCTCTGTACCAAACGGGCTTGTATTTGACCTTCGCCAGAGCCTTTGAGTTAATTGTGCTGCTGTCGTACTCGTGGAGCTGTGCCAACCCCATCCTTTACGCATGCTTTTCTGAAACTTTTCGGAGATACTTCCGGACCCTCCTCTGCCCAGCCGCCAAATCACCTCCCAGCATGCAATGCAACACTGAACGGTATGACTTAAATGACGCAAGTTTGACCATTCTGGCATAGAGACGGTTAAAAACTCACACAATATCCGGTCACTGCATGATACGTCTTCCAACTTATTTAAAAAGACATTTAGATATGTGATAAATTCAGATTTTTTACTTTTCTGAACTTTGAATACATTGTTGTACATAATTTCTTTGATTTTACTTGTCCTATGTTATCAGATTTGTTGAATTTTGTTCGTGACTTTCCTCTCATGATGCACTGCAGATACTTCTTCAGATTTATTTGATGGTTTGTGGATACATTTATTTTGTTTTTTAACCTTGACTTGGAATATATTGAGGTTGTACATATCCTTTGAGCTCTCTTGACCTATGTGATCTGAATTTTGAGGTAATATTGTCTAAAATATAGGTGTTTCATCAAGTGTATGTAGAGATTGAGATGTTTTTTATCAGAAAGGTGTTGGTTCAGTGTTCAAGTACCGACTGGCTGCACGGCTGAAAAAAATCACTGTAATATCCCTGTGCGAATGGAAAAAGACACCCTTTTACTTTTCCATTTCAGAGAGTATCTTGCCACAAAGGCAGCAAAATACTCATCAAACAGCATACTTCAATTGGATATGCTATTACACAAATCCCTGTTCTTGACAGAGTACCTCATGCGCTATCTGACTCAAACCTTTTGAACAATGTATCTTCTAATAACTCCGACTGCTGAGCCGAGACGCTCCACTGCATCTCCTGCCTTTCATCAGAACTAATGAAATGAGGCACAAGAGGGATGAAGTGTGGACAGGTGGAGTGTAAACAGAAAAACACGAGTCACATGTCCGTGGGCAAACACACAAAGCTCCTCGACTCCCAGAGCTGGATTATGCACTGGTGGCTTTAAGTGCAGATGAATATTTAGTACATCTGTCTGAAGATTTGTCCTAAATTCACCAAAAGTCAGCATCACATTATGCCTCATGTGCTCATTTAAACATAACATGTCGGAAAACTCGTAATGCAAAAATCCATTGTCTTAATGTCAGTAAGGAACGGGGGGAATTTCCTGGTGATATCTATTAGTTACATTTTTTACCCTATCGATCGTTTCTGAGTTTCACAATCCATATTTATTCTCAAAAATTGTTTTTTCTCCTCCTTTCTTCAGCAGATGTCTCCTCTTCAGTAGCACTTACACACACACAACTGTCCAGCTTCATTCCTCTCTATATTCTGAAGCTCTTTACAGAGGGGTAGCATTCACACACCATTTACGACCTGATTTACGGTACAATTATTCATAAAACATGTCGAAAAAGGGTTGTTTTTTAATGACTGTGTACAAAATGTCATGATTTAAGCTTCACAGATCATGAAAACTCTGATGTATAGAACAATTTAATCCTAAAACTATGGCAAAAATATATTTGTATGGCTGTTGACAGAACTTTCTAATTACAAATGGCCCTTTGTAAAAACTTTAAGAGATATGCCAACAATATTCAAGCATTTTGAACCTGGCTTTATCCAATGTTGACATTCTTCTTCTGTAAATACATGCACATTAGCAGAAATCTTACATTCTTTTGATTCATTTGTGCTTTTCATGCACAATGACAGACTTTACATGCTTTTGAAATTGTATTAGTTTCAGGCTTCTTTCGTCTTGAAATGATCATGCATCCTGGACGATTTCAATAACCAAATTAACTAAATCATAACATGTAGATAATTAAAAAAACAGGAAATAGATGTGTGCAAACATGTGTCAGAAAGCAAAGGGTCAGATAGATAGCTGTCAATTATCTGTGATGTAAATATGTATAAATGAGAAGATAATGTGTGCGTGACAATCTGTATCGTGATGACTGAAACATAAATGTGAGGATGTTTCCCAGAGTGCCTTCATTTAATACTCAATGTAAGAGGCCCATCATAGTAAACATATAGTCACTTTACTGTGTAGATCAGCATGTTACACTCTGTTGCTTTATGACTGTAAATACACAAAAGGTGCTTGTGTTTCATGTGGAATAAAACTTCTGCCAAACACTCTGTTCTTCTTGTATGGATGCGAGGAAATGTTATCAATGATTTGTTACATCAGCGTAGTGGGAAGTTACTTCGGAAAAACTCCACATATCAGCAGGAGGACGTGTTGTACTTTTTACGCCACTGCATTTTGTGGACCACCATAGTCATTGGTTACTTCTCAGAGAAAGATTTTACATTAAAAAAAACTAATCGTAGAATGTAATTAAGTACATTTACTTATCTATGGTACTTCATTTCAATTTTGAGGTGTGTGTAAACATTTCAGGGAGATTTATTGTACTTTTTAACTTTACACAAGAACTTCTTACATAGAAAGCAATAATGATAATCTTATTACGCATTGATGTGGATTAATCTACCAAAAGGCATCAAAGCTAAAAGTATTTTTGATACTTGGTATAAGTAAACAAAGGAGTGTGGACTTACACAATAACAATAAAACTATAAGTACTTCACACAGTGTATTATTGGTACTTTCACTCAGGCAAAAGCGCATCTTCAAAAGCAAGACACAATGGAAGTAAAAACTAGCAGATTTATAAAGTGAAATACAGAGAATCTTTGGTGAATCTTCCCCAAAACCTCCAGGATCTTCTTCTGTACAAGTGAGAGCTTTACTACTTTCCCTGGTGGGCGTTGTGTGAAATGGAAAGAAGTGAATGTTAGTCCTTTCTGCTGAGACGAGTGTCTTCCGGCTTGTTTTTTAAAGATTTAATAAACCCTGCGACATCTCCCTGAAACTTTTACACACGCTCACATGCCAACGGCAGAGAAGAAAGTGAGAGGTGTCAGCCCAAAAGCACAACACATTTGTAAAATGATTTAATTAATAATAATGTAGGAACAGTTCCATAAAGCTTAATTAGTTAAGAGGTCATCTAAGGTCTAATATGCTGGTTTACAATATGTTTTAACGCCTAAAATGTTATTAATGTTGGTCAAAGTCATACTTTCACATAATAAAATAAGTATATTATTACTTTGTACTCTTCTGTTATACAAAATACACGTCTAAAATATTATAACCATGTAAAAAAAGTCTGATTTCCCTAAGAAATCTGTCTTTAAATGTGTCTGTCTTCATCGTTAAGTATCCAATAAAGTGCAAAATGGCCCTGAACTCAATCACCTCTTTCTTTTCAAACCTGCATATCCCACTTCATACAGGGATACTACTGAGTTTAAATAAACAATCAGGTTTTTAGGTTTACCTGAAGGCGTCACTGAGGTCATGGAAATGTAATCTGTCTGTGAACATGGAGGCCAGGTGCTGGAGTTCAGGGAGGGTAAAGCTAAGTGCATGTGTTATAAACTGTGTTTTCTATAAAGTGGTGCATGAATGAGTCCAAAAACCCGTAAATTAGCATTTTAGCACTTCCTGTTCCTCGCCTGGAAGTCAATGTGTTTTTGGTTGATAGCCTGAAATAAGGTCTGTGGTTAACACAAGCTGAACACATATTCATTCTGCAACATGTCCATGTTTGTACTTGTGTTTTCCTTCTTAAAATGTTTTTTAAATATTTTGAGATTTGGTTGAGCAGGGTATACTTATACTTTTACTAGTCCTTTATTAGAGATGTGTCTGTTGTTTGTGTTTGTTTTTAGTGTCAGGATGGAACCCTTGTCTTTTTCTCTGCAAACAGAATCTACCTACAAATAAATAACCTGAACCTGAACATAAAATAGTTCAGTAAATACCCCACTGGTGAATTTTAAAACGGCGGTTGCTAACATGCAGCACAGTCTCGCGGCATTTCATGTTATAGTCACGAAATTAATCTATCACCAACACGATTTCGCCATTTTCTTCGTGTCACACAGAACAATTTTAAAAGCAATGTAAATAATAACAAATTTGAAAGAAAAAAAGATTTAAAAAAATACAGATTTCAGTATTCTGAGGCTCTGAGCTCCATTTCTTTTCCTCACGGACGGCAAAAAAACTCTGACATTATATCATTTAAAATAAAAGGGTTAGGGTTAGGCTTAGGGTAAGATATTGAGTAAGAAAATGTTTTTATGAACCCCACAGCTGCTGGTCTTCTAAGACCTGACCGGACAAAGAGACGTGGTACAGGCACGAAACATACAACCAATAGAAATACATTGCTTTTAAAATCGTTCTGTGTGACACGAAAAAAAGGGGAAGATGGTGTTGGTGAACACGAATCAATAGATTAAATACATTTCGTGACTATAACACGAAATGCCGTGAGACTGGGATGTAACAAGTGTCTAAATGAGACTAAACGTCATCACGCCCAACATTAGCCACCTTTAGCTTACAGTGGTGACGTGAAGTCATGTGACCGTGCTGTAGTTCCTTTATAGCCCAACATTAGCCACCTTTAGCTTAGCGGTGGAGACGTGAAGTCATGTGACCGTGCTGTAGTTCCTTTATAGCCCAACATTAGCCACCTTTAGCTTAGCGGTGGTGACGTGAAGTCATGTGACCGTGCTGTAGTTCCTTTATAGCCCAACATTAGCCACCTTTAGCTTAGCGGTGGAGACGTGAAGTCATGTGACCGTGCAGTAGTTCCTTTATAGCCCAACATTAGCCACCTTTAGCTTAGCGGTGGAGACGTGAAGTCATGTGACCGTGCTATAGTTCCTTTATAGCCCAACATTAGCCTCCTTTAGCTTAGCGGTGGTGACGTGAAGTCATGTGACCGTGCTGTAGTTCCTTTAGCCCAACATTAGCCACCTTTAGCTTAGCGGTGGTGACGTGAAGTCATGTGACCGTGCTGTAGTTCCTTTATAGCCCAACATTAGCCACCTTTAGCTTAGCGGCGGTGACATTAAGTCATGTGACCGTGCTGTAGTTCCTTTATAGCCCAACATTACCTTTCTTTAACTTAGCGGTGGTGACGTGAAGTCATGTGACCGTGCTGTGGTTCCTTTAAAGCCCAACATTAGCCTCCTTTAGCTTAGCGGTGGAGACGTGAAGTCATGTGACCGTGCTGTAGTTCCTTTATAGCCCAACATTAGCCTCCTTTAGCTTAGCGGTGGAGACGTGAAGTCATGTGACCGTGCTGTAGTTCCTTTATAGCCCAGCATTAGCCTCCTTTAGCTTAGCGGTTGAGACGTGAAGTCATGTGACCGTGCTGTAGTTCCTTTACAGCCCAACATTAGCCACCTTTAGCTTAGCGGCGGTGACGTGAAGTCATGTGACCGTGCTGTAGTTCCTTTATAGCTAGGGTTGAGAACCGTCCCGTATTTGCCGGGACGCCCCGTATTTGAGCCAAAAGGGGCGTGTCCCGTACGAGACTTTGTTTGTCCCGGACTCCGTGTAAAGGGAAACATAAAAAATATTTTTCTGTTTGCGCGCAATGCAGTGTGTCTGGCTGCGTGCCTGTGTGTTTGTGTGCTGTATGCGAAGGGCGCTAGGACCGCTCAATTGGCAGGGCAGGCACAATGCTCGCACGTGTGTGTTTGTGTGTGAGAGTCAGTCAGCTGATTGATGGGAAAATGCTGGGAAAATGGTTGGTTGAAGGATAACATTAAGTCTAATAATGATGTACCGTGCATGTTCACATCATGTATACTTTGCATTACATAATACGATTTTTCAAATATTTTATTTTTTAACATTTTGGACAAAATAGCCAATTGTACATCGAGGTGCCCAGATGTCCCTAGTGCCCACCTATCCGATTTGAACATGCTGATGTACAATGTGATGTAGTAGCCTAATGCAGGTTTAAGACCATTGTGTTTGTATTGTGTTAGGTATGCATAGTTTTCTATGCATTTTGAGGGTATTGGGGGGTTTGACCCCCAAAAACATTTTCAAACCCTAGGGGCTGGCTCCCCCAAAAGAATTAAATAACATAACCCTACCCCTAAAACCGAAATAAAGTAACAAAAAAAAGTAACTAAATCCGCCAGAAACCCAAAAATCTTCATGCGCGCGGGGGACACATACATGTGTCCCGTTTCTCCATTTCTGGAAGTTGGCAACCCTATTTATAGCCCAACATTAGCCTTCTTTAGCTTAGCGGTGGTGACGTGAAGTCATGTGACCGTGCTGTAGTTCCTTTATAGCTCAACATTAGCCACCTTTAGCTTAGCGGTGGTGACGTGAAGTCATGTGACCGTGCTGTAGTTCCTTTATAGCCCAACATTAGCCTCCTTTAGCTTAGCGGTGGTGACGTGAAGTCATGTGACCGTGCTGTAGTTGCTTTATAGCCCAACATTAGCCACCTTTAGCTTAGCGGTGGTGACGTGAAGTCATGTGACCGTGCTGTAGTTCCTTTATAGCCCAACATTAGCCACCTTTAGCTTAGCGGTGGTGACGTGAAGTCATGTGACCGTGCTGTAGTTCCTTTATAGCCCAACATTAGCCACCTTTAGCTTAGCGGTGGAGACGTGAAGTCATGTGACCGTGCAGTAGTTCCTTTATAGCCCAACATTAGCCACCTTTAGCTTAGCGGTGGAGACGTGAAGTCATGTGACCGTGCTATAGTTCCTTTATAGCCCAACATTAGCCTCCTTTAGCTTAGCGGTGGTGACGTGAAGTCATGTGACCGTGCTGTAGTTCCTTTAGCCCAACATTAGCCACCTTTAGCTTAGCGGTGGTGACGTGAAGTCATGTGACCGTGCTGTAGTTCCTTTATAGCCCAACATTAGCCACCTTTAGCTTAGCGGCGGTGACATTAAGTCATGTGACCGTGCTGTAGTTCCTTTATAGCCCAACATTACCTTTCTTTAACTTAGCGGTGGTGACGTGAAGTCATGTGACCGTGCTGTGGTTCCTTTAAAGCCCAACATTAGCCTCCTTTAGCTTAGCGGTGGAGACGTGAAGTCATGTGACCGTGCTGTAGTTCCTTTATAGCCCAACATTAGCCTCCTTTAGCTTAGCGGTGGAGACGTGAAGTCATGTGACCGTGCTGTAGTTCCTTTATAGCCCAGCATTAGCCTCCTTTAGCTTAGCGGTTGAGACGTGAAGTCATGTGACCGTGCTGTAGTTCCTTTACAGCCCAACATTAGCCACCTTTAGCTTAGCGGCGGTGACGTGAAGTCATGTGACCGTGCTGTAGTTCCTTTATAGCTAGGGTTGAGAACCGTCCCGTATTTGCCGGGACGCCCCGTATTTGAGCCAAAAGGGGCGTGTCCCGTACAAGACTTTGTTTGTCCCGGACTCCGTGTAAAGGGAAACATAAAAAATATTTTTCTGTTTGCGCGCAATGCAGTGTGTCTGGCTGCGTGCCTGTGTGTTTGTGTGCTGTATGCGAAGGGCGCTAGGACCGCTCAATTGGCAGGGCAGGCACAATGCTCGCACGTGTGTGTTTGTGTGTGAGAGTCAGTCAGCTGATTGATGGGAAAATGCTGGGAAAATGGTTGGTTGAAGGATAACATTAAGTCTAATAATGATGTACCGTGCATGTTCACATCATGTATACTTTGCATTACATAATACGATTTTTCAAATATTTTATTTTTTAACATTTTGGACAAAATAGCCAATTGTACATCGAGGTGCCCAGATGTCCCTAGTGCCCACCTATCCGATTTGAACATGCTGATGTACAATGTGATGTAGTAGCCTAATGCAGGTTTAAGACCATTGTGTTTGTATTGTGTTAGGTATGCATAGTTTTCTATGCATTTTGAGGGTATTGGGGGGTTTGACCCCCAAAAACATTTTCAAACCCTAGGGGCTGGCTCCCCCAAAAGAATTAAATAACATAACCCTACCCCTAAAACCGAAATAAAGTAACAAAAAAAAGTAACTAAATCCGCCAGAAACCCAAAAATCTTCATGCGCGCGGGGGACACATACATGTGTCCCGTTTCTCCATTTCTGGAAGTTGGCAACCCTATTTATAGCCCAACATTAGCCTTCTTTAGCTTAGCGGTGGTGACGTGAAGTCATGTGACCGTGCTGTAGTTCCTTTATAGCCCAACATTAGCCTTCTTTAGCTTAGCGGTGGTGACGTGAAGTCATGTGACCGTGCTGTAGTTCCTTTATAGCCCAACATTAGCCTCCTTTAGCTTAGCGGTGGTGACGTGAAGTCATGTGACCGTGCTGTAGTTGCTTTATAGCCCAACATTAGCCACCTTTAGCTTAGCGGTGGTGACGTGAAGTCATGTGACCGTGCTGTAGTTCCTTTATAGCCCAACATTAGCCTCCTTTAGCTTAGCGGTGGTGACGTGAAGTCATGTGACCGTGCTGTAGTTCCTTTATAGCCCAACATTAGCCTCCTTTAGCTTAGCGGTGGTGTCCTGAAGTCATGTGACCGTCACCGTGCTGTAGTTCCTTTATAGCCCAACATTAGCCTCCTTTAGCTTAGCGGTGGTGACGTGAAGTCATGTGACCGTGCTGTAGTTCCTTTATAGAGATTTGCAATGATTGAATTAAATTAAGCAAGGATAGATTTTAGACCTAAAACAAGACAGTTTTTCTTGGCTACATTAGTTTCCAACTCATTGCATGACAAGAAACAAAATCCAGCCTCTGTGGTGACTAAAGCAAGAAATACTGTCCAACTACTCACCAACATGTGGTGGATTGATCAATCAACCACCATTAAATCCAATTTGTCCAATGGTGCGGGATTTACTGTGTATCGTCGTGCCACAGTCCAAAAGGTCACACTAATTAAAAAGTGTTAAATGTGTGTGTGTGTGTGTGTGTTGGTCTTAATTAATGCAGTGGCGCAGACAGCAGTTATTTTCATTGGTCTTCTTTACTGTGACTGATCCTACCCTGTGATTAAGACCAGATGCAAACTGCCTGAGAGGTTTCTCAGCAACAGTATTGATGGGACCCCTGGGAGAGAGAGAGAGAGGGAGAGTTAGTGTGTGTGTGTGTGTGTGTGTGTGTGTGTGTGTGTGTGTGTGTGTGTGTGTGTGTGTGTGTGTGTGTGTGTGTGTGTGTGTGTGTGTGTGTGTGTGTGTGTGTGTGTATGTGTGACTTAATTAGAGGAAAAGATCAATAAAGGTCAATTAAGCAATTTACATAGTACACTCATTGCGGGCATTTCTACATTTCCTCCTCCTCCTCCTCCTCCTCCTCCTCCTCCTCCTCACTTCATTACCCAACAATGGATTAATCAATTTAATTCCCTGCTTCCCAGGGTTATATCTCAGGACGGACAGGAACTATTATCCCCTTACAGTGGTTTTTGAAAGCGCAACAATTTGAATGTTTTATGCCACAAAACCTCTTAATAATAACATCAATAAAAAGGACTCACGGTCTTTGTAAAGTCTGTCTCAGTGCCCGGCGTGCCTTCTGTCTTTATTAACACTATTCAAGTTACAGAATTAGGGTAAATGAGGCTTGGTAAATCTGCTTTTAGTCGACTGAGTGATACCAATGTCGTGTTTAATTAGGAAATATATGTTCTATAATTCAATAACGTGGATAACTTGGTATTATCTGCAGTACTAATGCAATAAATGGAGACTACATGCAGCATATTGGTCATCTGCAGAGGCTCAGATTCAGTGACGAGCATAGGAAGGAAAAACTGCATTCAAAAAATTACTTGTTTATCTGATATTATTTTAAAGTTTCCTGTATGTAGTGTTTTATAAAAACTACTATTTTGGATGTGACATTTCATATTTGATGCCTGTTTTATTCTGCTAATTTTCAGGCTAATAGTTCACGGTCTGCCTGTCATTAATTAAAGATGGATTGTTTTTAGATTATATTTATCCTGGTTAAATTGTGGAAAAGGCTTAATTACATTTGCCCCAAATCTTGGATACGTTGAATAACTTTTTATATTAGCTAAAAGATTAACTGTTTTTAGATGATGTCTATCTACCTGCCTACCAACCTACCTACCTGCCTACCTACCTACCTACCTACCTACCTACCTACCTACCTACCTACCTACCTACCTACCTACCTACCTACCTACCTACCTACCTACCTACCTACCTACCTGCCTGCCTGCCTGCCTGCCTGCCTGCCTGCCTGCCTGCCTGCCTGCCTGCCTGCCTGCCTGCCTACCTACCTACCTACCTACCTACCTACCAGGTAGCGACGCGGAGCTTTGAAGCCTCGGCAGAAGCGTCAGCCAATCGAATCATATGCCAGTACAATCTCTAGCCAATCAAACCGCGTGCTTGTGTGTCCGGGGCGGGAGATTAATGTGATTGGTTGTTGGTCGCACGACACGCCCACCGGCAAGCTTCAACGCGACGCTGCCGTGTGGACGTTACGTTAGAGGAGTCAGCACAAAAGCACAAAACATTTGCAAAAGGATTTAATTATTAATAATGTAGGAACAGTTCAATAAAGCTTAATTAGTTAAGGGGTGTTAATGTTTAATATGCTGGTTTACAATATGTTTTAAACCCTAACATGTTGCTGGTGTTGGTCAAAGTCATACTTTCACATAATAAAATAAGTACACTATTACTTTGTACTCTTCTGTTATACAAAACATTATCACCATGTAAAAAAAGGCTGATTTCCCTGAGAAATCTGTGTTGAATTTACTCACACGTTCAGTTTCTTGCTGGGACACTTCGTTTTTTCCTCTTAGCATAATCGAAAAACCATATCTTCCCACTTCACTGGATCCTAAACCATCCATCTCCATTAATGTGATTCTCAGGCAACATAATGTCCCATTGGAAACCATCCAAGATTAAAGGGCACATACGCACCATAACGAGCTTCATCAATGCGCTGTTTCTAGGTTGAAGTGGATGCTACGATGTCCGACTCTCACGGAGATAAGGTACTAAACTTCATTTAACTTTACCCCATATTGCTTAGGCTCTTCAATCTTTGCTCAATACTGATAAACAAATGTATTTTGATGCACATGACCTGCACCTCTTGTTTCGGCTGTCACAAGTTACAGAGACTGTCCAGAGAAAACGGTAAATATAGTGGTGAGATCCTCCTATTTTGTCTTTAAATGTTGTGGTTTTTGTGGTTGTTTTTGTACTTTACTTCCCAGAGATCAGTTCTAAGTTTAATCTGTACTGTGAGTTCTCTCTGATAGAGTTGTTAGTTGTTGTTGTTTAGCCAAAGAACTCTTGAAACACATCCAATTACTGCCAATAGGGAGAGATTTGTTTTCCCACAAAGTTAAGCTAGAGTGTCGATACAATATGGAAAACATCCTGTTGTTCCAGTTTGGGATTTTTTGTATTCGGGATTGTGGGAAACGGTATTTCGATCTCTCTGTCTGTACACACAAACTGAAAGATTGACAATAAAGTTGACTTTTTACTTTGATGTGAAGCAAGCAGGATTATCCAAAATGTATTAAGGGTTTTCTAACGTATGTAAACTAATGTTTGTTGTCCACAGCTGATGTTAAATTGACCTGACTTCTTTCTTCGTCCTCCTTACCAGCGGACCAGAATGTTTAAAGGCCGCTACACACCAACCTGTGACCAAAGAACGCGTACCGAAGGCGTCCCAACTTTTACGTCCGCTACGTCGCCTGCGTCGGCTATGCCGCCCGCCTACGAACACACCGCAAAGACTTCAGTCGACGAGTGGCAATAACTGTCCTTACCAGCAGGCAGCGAGCGGTAGTGTGTATTCGTCATTCAAAAGAGGCAACAGCCAATCAGAGTGATTTCTTTGGCCGACTTTCTTTGGCAAATTCAACATGTTGAGGTGTGGAAATGTGCCGTAAAGCAACGACGGTGCGGGGCACACCAACCTGAGTAGGGCGCCGCGAATGCCCGACGGCCTCTGACTCCCAAAATCGGGTAGGTGGGTCAGGGCCTTAAACTTCATCACCTGTTCTGCAAAATCCACTTCTCCATGTCTCTTCTACATCAACATGTGTCCCCTCTTCTTCATGTCTCTTCTACATCAACATGTGTCCCCTCTTCTTCCTGTCTCTTCTACATCAACAGGTGTCCCCTCTTCTTCATGTCTCTTCTACATCAACATGTGTCCCCTCTTCTTCATGTCTCTTCTACATCAACATGTGTCCCCTCTTCTTCATGTCTCTTCTACATCAACATGTGTCCCCTCTTCTTCATGTCTCTTCCACATCAACATGTGTCCCCTCTTCTTCATGTCTCTTCTACATCAACATGTGTCCCCTCTTCTTCATGTCTCTTCTACATCAACATGTGTCCCCTCTTCTTCATGTCTCTTCTACATCAACATGTGTCCCCTCTTCTTCATGTCTCTTCTACATCAACATGTGTCCACTCTTCTTCATGTCTCTTCTACATCAACATGTGTCCCCTCTTCTTCATGTCTCTTCTACATCAACATGTGTCCCCTCTTCTTCATGTCTCTTCTACATCAACATGTGTCCCCTCTTCTTCATGTCTCTTCTACATCAACATGTGTCCCCTCTTCTTCATGTCTCTTCTACATCAACATGTGTCCCCTCTTCTCCATGTCTCTTCTACATCAACATGTGTCCCCTCTTCTTCATATCTCTTCTACATCAACATGTGTCCCCTCTTCTTCATGTCTCTTCTACATCAACATGTGTCCCCTCTTCTCCATGTCTCTTCTACATCAACATATGTCCCCTCTTCTTCATGTCTCTTCTACATCAACATGTGTCCCCTCTTCTTCATGTCTCTTCTACATCAACATGTGTCCCCTCTTCTTCATGTCTCTTCTACATCAACATGTGTCCCCTCTGTGGAAAGAGAGTCTGAAAGTTTCAGGAAAAAAGATTCTCTCTCTTTTTGTCCTGATCCATTTCTATAAAAACCTGTCTGATCAGATTTTGGCCACTTTATGATGTCATAACGATGTTTTGTCTTGTGTATCCATTAGCCAATCAGCAACCAAGGTAACCCCCCCCCCCCCCCCCCTTATCACCTGAATCTCCTCCTTGAGCTCCATTGTGTTCTTTGTAACCAAATCTCTCTCAGAGGGGCGTGGGGAGGGGCTCCTTATTTTCATCTGAAGTAACAGACAGAGAATCAGCACTTTGGAAACAGGGCTGAAACAGAGGGGATTATGGGTAATGCTGCAATGATCTGTTTGGTGTTTCAGCCAATCAGAGAGAGGTTCTGTATATATCTGAGACTTGTGATATATTGATGAAGAACAGTATAATAGGAGACCTTTAAGTAGACACACCTACTCACAATGGCGACCAGTTGCACAACCATCGTGGCCAACGTTTATCCATATTACAATAAATTAAGCAACAGTACAACGGTCCAATTATCTATCTTTGTTACTGTTTGTTGCACCTGTCCTGCTTTCTGTTCTAACAAAACACCAATGCGGTTTACAATTGTAAATAGTGACAAATTTGCATGTCGAATTTCCCCATAACTTCTGACAGAACGAGTCTTCGATTTTGCCGTCACCAGCTTCATGAGCTCTTTCCAGCTCTCAATACACAACATCAACTAAACAACTACAAAGTCAATAACGTTGCTTGGTGTCTGCCCATTTTTGGGAGATTTCTCAATGAAGCGAAATACTTTATGAGCCTGTACAAATATTCTCTCATTGCCTCTCTCCAGAAATGAAGGGGTTCAATGTCCAATATCAAGTTCAAACAAAGACAACATGTGGACGATTTGAAAGAGAAACATACAAAGAGATAAAGACCATGACGTCAATAATCGATTGTGGCACGGTATCTCCACGTGTGTTGCACTTTGGGTCGGGTCGTTATTTCAACATCTAAATATTTGCTTTGAGAGGGCATGGGAAAGATCTCCGCTATCGACTAAACGGTTAAAAAGTAGAGCCGAAAACCAGACACCGACATGTTTGGTTTGCATTTGACGTCAAACTAAACTCCCTTCTGTCATCTCGGTCCAACTTTAGAGTTCAGCTACATAATGACAGCGTGACAAATACATTTATATTCAGAAAGATAACACTTAAACCAAGACGGATTTGGTATTTGGAGGAAAAGACGACGGCTTATGTTGTTCTCTAAAGCAGCGGTTCCCAACCTGTGGGCCGAAGGCATTGCAAGTGGGCGAGTGTCGAGTGTTTCTTACAATTGTTATACATTTTGTACAAGCTAAAGACACAAACATGGACATAACAATAACATATAGGACATGACATTCCTATCTTAGACAACAACAAAACAAAAACAGAAGAAATAAAGATAGTCAGTAGGATCACTTCAACATTTCACAAACAAATATAGGTTTACATCCAAAAAACACCAAAAACACAACATGGCATATTTATAGTTCCTTTAATCCAGGGGGGTCAAACTCAAATACACAGTGGGCCAAAATGAAAAAATGGGTACTAGTGGAGGTCCGGACTGGTTCAATGTTTATTGCAAAACTTATTGAAATGAACTTATTGCACATATTAAACCTGGAACTAACAACGCTTAAATTATTGCCTATAAAAACAACATTAAACATTAAATAATCAGGTGCATTCATTTCTTATGGCTCTATCTGTCATTTCTTATGAGTACATTTTTCCACAGGCCAACAACAGCTTCAACAAAACTATTT
Organism: Pogonophryne albipinna; assembly: GCA_028583405.1. NCBI lineage: Eukaryota > Metazoa > Chordata > Actinopteri > Perciformes > Artedidraconidae > Pogonophryne > Pogonophryne albipinna. Next base: position 40,758,343 of record CM053248.1, read on the forward strand.
CCCTCAAAGAGAAAACCAAACATGCCCTGTTGTCCTGAGAGAGAAAGTGCAGAAGGAAGCATCCATTAAACTCAGTGTGCTGCTCTGTGATGCTAGTTCAGATACTTGGCGTCTCATCTTGGGTGCAAGGTCATCAATGTTTGGGCTCAGGCTCTGAGCTGAGGAAACCCTCAGGATGGAGTGAAGGTGTGCGTGCAATATACCGGAGGGCCAGATCTAATAGGAATTAGAAATTATCCTGCAGGCCGACATTAAATCCACCAAGGGCCTGATTTGGCCCCCGGGCCTTGAGTTTGACACATGTGCTCTAATCCCACTCTTCGTCATTTCATGGCGTGTTGAGCCACCCTTTGATTTTTTGTGGCAATCATTTTTTCAAAATAAATTGCATTTTTGATCTACTCTTCAAACACCTTAAATTAACATTACTCCTTGATTGACTTTTGAAAATATGTATTTTAGCCAGAAGAATAGTTGTATTTATTAACTGTGTGTGGTCTTCATCTAAAAGCCTAAATACAATATGAAAGGATGTAAATGTAAATTCAACATTTGCCGCCAAATAATTTGCAAAACATTATGATTTGTGTGGAAATATTTTCATTATTAAGATTTTTTTTTATTTGTACTTCCTTTCCTTTCTCTTTCTCAATACTCTTTAGCAACGGTCATTACAGTCCTTAGCAACGGTCAATACAGTCCTTAGCAACGGTCATTACAGTCCTTAGCAACGGTCATTACAGTCCTTGACAGCGGTCATTACAGTCCTTAGCAACGGTCATTACAGTCCTTAGCAACGGTCATTACAGTCCTTGACAGCGGTCATTACAGTCCTTGACAGCGGTCATTACAGTCCTTAGCAACGGTCATTACAGTCCTTAGCAACGGTCATTACAGTCCTTGACAGCGGTCATTACAGTCCTTGACAGCGGTCATTACAGTCCTTAGCAACGGTCATTACAGTCCTTAGCAACGGTCATTACAGTCATTAGCAACGGTCATTACAGTCCTTGACAGCGGTCTGTTCTACTGGATTTACAACGTGTCACATGTTCTGAATCGACCAGTCAGAACTTTATTTAGCCTCCGTATTGTTTATGGTTGAATGTCGGCCGCTTAAAAATGTGATTCTTAAGTGGGCCCTGAGTTGGAAAAGGTTGGGAACCGCTGCTCTAAAGGCTCCTTTGAAGGCCGGGATAATCATTTTGTGAAAGCACTTATCCCTAAAGGTGAAAGCAAATGTTTCAATATTGAACAAATTGAGTTAATCAGATTATAAATGGGTACTCGGATCAACTTAATCATCAATAAATTGGAACTACTTAAAAAGTATGTGACGAGTGTACGTCTTTGTATTGATGTCAAAGGTAGTGCTTTACACAGTGAACACACCCTGACCTCTCCTCTGGATCAATACTCATCAATGATTGCTCAGTTTTCCAGTCAGTTGTAGACATAATGGTTTCGTTCCTCAATGATAATCAGTTTGTTGAACCTTATTTCCCGTACTTGGACCCATTCGCCTTTCATTTTGACCAACGTTTCTTTCCAATATGTCGTTAAAAAGTATATTTGATTTACTTTCTGTCCATGCCTTTAGCTGGGATTTCATGTTTCGGTAACACTTGGGATTAAGGTGCACATATTCCCCATCAACTAGTTGGTCATTAACATATTAGAGTCAAACTACTAGCTTATTGGTTATGAACAAGACTTCACTTTAAAATAGGGATCGTATTCTGAGTTAGAAATACGTCATTTTGAGTTATTTTGACACAATTAACACTTGTAGTTTCATGTCATAAGAATAGACCATATGTGTTAGGTGTTATTAGGAGAGAATATTAGGCCCATATTGAGCATATTAAGACCCTAACTCATGTTCAACAACGTCCTTACTTACAAGAAATAAGCACTAATTAGAGGGTTATTGAGGAAAAACTCTTAATGTAGTACTTGTAGAATATGTTCATGTAGAATAAGGCATTAATACGTGTTTTAAACTGACTAATAAAGAGCCAATATACATGTTAATTAACAACTAGTTGATGGTGAACATGTGTACCTAATATAAAGTGTTACCAATGTTTCTTGTTTCTGTCAAATCAAGGCTTTGAAGTGAAAAGATGCCAGTGGATTGGAGGCGCTTATTTCCTTTGAATACTCACACATGAGCTTTGATAAGTGGACATTTTGTGAATTAAAGTATTTCCCTTATTGTAGCGGAAGATTTTTTAAGAGGGTCTTTTATGCTTTTCTGACATTTCCCTCTTTCATGTAGTGTGCTTTATAGGTTTGTGTGCATGTAAACGGTTTGCAAAAGGTTATCAAAAAGCATCATAGGGCCCCTTTAATACGAGAGCTCTCTCTCTCTCTATTTCTTTGGTATGAGTTACGAACTATAGACTAATGGAAATAGCGAGAAATGCAAGCTTTGGATAAAAACGAAAGAAAACTCTTCGCTTTGTAACCTAAAAACAGATCGATGTAAGAATATAGAATAGAAACAGAGAGAGACAAAAGACTGGTTTAATCTCCTTAACGATTGACTCATCCAACACGAAGGCAATTTAAAGCTTAGGGTGACTGAACACGTTTAAACAGGATTTTTAATATATTCTTTTCTTTCTTCTGATTTCTTGTACTGTGAATGACTCTAGTTAATGTCTAATCTTCTCTTATTATTTAATCAAACGCAACATAATCCAGTTGATTCGGCCAATCAGCGTGATACCATCTTCCATTACATCGTATGGTTACAATCAGAGTTTGAAGTGGAAAAGGAAAAATAGTCAGTACTCCCATATTTAGATATTTAGATGTGGTGTGTGTATCTCACTTTGTAACACTTGCGTTTCTATTGGCTGACACATTGTACGTGATAGGCTAAGGGGCGGGACATCTCTAAGCGGTTGACCAATCTCAACAGAGCCGGCCAGCTAACCGATGAGGGCAGGAGAGGACTCTTTAAAGTAGAGACACTACATACTGATATACACCTGAACATCAGCAGGAGAGGACTCTTTAAAGTAGAGACACTACATACTGATATACACCTGAACTTCAGCAGGAGAGGACTCTTTAAAGTAGAGACACTACATACTGATATACACCTGAACATCAGCAGGAGAGGACTCTTTAAAGTAGAGACACTACATACTGATATACACCTGAACATCAGCAGGAGAGGACTCTTTAAAGTAGAGACACTACATACTGATATACACCTGAACATCAGCAGGAGAGGACTCTTTAAAGTAGAGACACTACATACTGATATACACCTGAACATCAGCAGGAGAGGACTCTTTAAAGTAGAGACACTACATACTGATATACACCTGAACATCAGCAGGAGAGGACTCTTTAAAGTAGAGACACTACATACTGATATACACCTGAACATCAGCAGGAGAGGACTCTTTAAAGTAGAGACACTACATACTGATATACACCTGAACATCAGCAGGAGATGACTCTTTAAAGTAGAGACACTACATACTGATATACACCTGAACATCAGCAGGAGAGGACTCTTTAAAGTAGAGACGCTACATACTGATATACACCTGAACATCAGCAAGAGAGGACTCTTTAAAGTAGAGACACCACATACTGATATACACCTGAACATCAGCAGGAGAGGACTCTTTAAAGTAGAGACACTACATACTGATATACAACTGAACATCAGCAGGAGAGGACTCTTTAAACCAGAGACACTACATACTGATATACACCTGAACATCAGCAGGAGATGACTCTTTAAAGTAGAGACCTTACTGATATACACCTTAACATCAGCAGGAGAGGACTCTTTAAAGTAGAGACACTACATACTGATATACACCTGAACATCAGCAGGAGAGGACTCTTTAAAGTAGAGACACTACATACTGATATACACCTGAACATCAGCAGGAGAGGACTCTTTAAAGTAGAGACACTACATACTGATATACACCTGAACATCAGCAGGAGAGGACTCTTTAAAGTAGAGACACTACATACTGATATATACCTGAACATCAGCAGGAGAGGACTCTTTAAAGTAGAGACACTACATACTGATATACACCTGAACATCAGCAGGAGAGGACTCTTTAAAGCAGAGACACTACATACTGATATACAACTGAACATCAGCAGGAGAGGACTCTTTAAAGCAGAGACACTACATACTGATATACAACTGAACATCAGCAGGAGAGGACTCTTTAAAGTAGAGACACTACATACTGATATACACCTGAACATCAGCAGGAGATGACTCTTTAAAGTAGAGACACTACATACTGATATACACCTGAACATCAGCAGGAGAGGACTCTTTAAAGTAGAGACGCTACATACTGATATACACCTGAACATCAGCAAGAGTGGACTCTTTAAAGTAGAGACACCACATACTGATATACACCTGAACATCAGCAGGAGAGGACTCTTTAAAGTAGAGACACTACATACTGATATACAACTGAACATCAGCAGGAGAGGACTCTTTAAACCAGAGACACTACATACTGATATACACCTGAACATCAGCAGGAGATGACTCTTTAAAGTAGAGACCTTACTGATATACACCTGAACATCAGCAGGAGAGGACTCTTTAAAGTAGAGACACTACATACTGATATACACCTGAACATCAGCAGGAGAGGACTCTTTAAAGTAGAGACACTACATATTGATATACACCTGAACATCAGCAGGAGAGGACTCTTTAAAGTAGAGACACTACATATTGATATGCACCTGAACATCAGCAGGAGAGGACTCTTTAAAGTAGAGACACTACATACTGATATACACCTGAACATCAGCAGGAGAGGACTCTTTAAAGTAGAGACACTACATACTGATATACACCTGAACATCAGCAGGAGAGGACTCTTTAAAGTAGAGACACTACATACTGATATACACCTGAACATCAGCAGGAGAGGACTCTTTAAAGTAGAGACACTACATACTGATATATACCTGAACATCAGCAGGAGAGGACTCTTTAAAGTAGAGACACTACATACTGATATACACCTGAACATCAGCAGGAGAGGACTCTTTAAAGCAGAGACACTACATACTGATATACAACTGAACATCAGCAGGAGAGGACTCTTTAAAGCAGAGACACTACATACTGATATACACCTGAACATCAGCAGGAGAGGACTCTTTAAAGTAGAGACACTACATATTGATATACACCTGAACATCAGCAGGAGAGGACTCTTTAAAGTAGAGACACTACATATTGATATGCACCTGAACATCAGCAGGAGAGGACTCTTTAAAGTAGAGACACTACATACTGATATACACCTGAACATCAGCAGGAGAGGACTCTTTAAAGTAGAGACACTACATACTGATATACACCTGAACATCAGCAGGAGAGGACTCTTTAAAGTAGAGACACTACATACTGATATACACCTGAACATCAGCAGGAGAGGACTCTTTAAAGTAGAGACACTACATACTGATATACACCTGAACATCAGCAGGAGAGGACTCTTTAAAGTAGAGACACTACATACTGATATACACCTGAACATCAGCAGGAGATGACTCTTTAAAGTAGAGACACTACATACTGATATACACCTGAACATCAGCAGGAGAGGACTCTTTAAAGTAGAGACGCTACATACTGATATACACCTGAACATCAGCAAGAGAGGACTCTTTAAAGTAGAGACACCACATACTGATATACACCTGAACATCAGCAGGAGAGGACTCTTTAAAGTAGAGACACTACATACTGATATACAACTGAACATCAGCAGGAGAGGACTCTTTAAACCAGAGACACTACATACTGATATACACCTGAACATCAGCAGGAGATTACTCTTTAAAGTAGAGACCTTACTGATATACACCTTAACATCAGCAGGAGAGGACTCTTTAAAGTAGAGACACTACATACTGATATACACCTGAACATCAGCAGGAGAGGACTCTTTAAAGTAGAGACACTACATACTGATATACACCTGAACATCAGCAGGAGAGGACTCTTTAAAGTAGAGACACTACATACTGATATACACCTGAACATCAGCAGGAGAGGACTCTTTAAAGTAGAGACACTACATACTGATATATACCTGAACATCAGCAGGAGAGGACTCTTTAAAGTAGAGACACTACATACTGATATACACCTGAACATCAGCAGGAGAGGACTCTTTAAAGTAGAGACACTACATACTGATATACACCTGAACATCAGCAGGAGAGGACTCTTTAAAGTAGAGACACTACATACTGATATACACCTGAACATCAGCAAGAGAGGACTCTTTAAAGTAGAGACACCACATACTGATATACACCTGAACATCAGCAGGAGAGGACTCTTTAAAGTAGAGACACTACATACTGATATACAACTGAACATCAGCAGGAGAGGACTCTTTAAACCAGAGACACTACATACTGATATACACCTGAACATCAGCAGGAGATGACTCTTTAAAATAGAGACCTTACTGATATACACCTGAACATCAGCAGGAGAGGACTCTTTAAAGTAGAGACACTACATACTGATATACACCTGAACATCAGCAGGAGAGGACTCTTTAAAGTAGAGACACTACATACTGATATACACCTGAACATCAGCAGGAGAGGACTCTTTAAAGTAGAGACACTACATACTGATATACACCTGAACATCAGCAGGAGAGGACTCTTTAAAGTAGAGACGCTACATACTGATATACACCTGAACATCAGCAAGAGAGGACTCTTTAAAGTAGAGACACCACATACTGATATACACCTGAACATCAGCAGGAGAGGACTCTTTAAAGTAGAGACACTACATACTGATATACACCTGAACATCAGCAAGAGAGGACTCTTTAAAGTAGAGACACCACATACTGATATACACCTGAACATCAGCAGGAGAGGACTCTTTAAAGTAGAGACACTACATACTGATATACACCTGAACATCAACAAGAGAGGACTCTTTAAAGTAGAGACACTACATACTGATATACACCTGAACATCAGCAGGAGAGGACTCTTTAAAGTAGAGACACTACGTACTGATATACACCTGAACATCAGCAGGAGAGGACTCTTTAAAGTAGAGACACTACGTACTGATATACACCTGAACATCAGCAGGAGAGGACTCTTTAAAGTAGAGACACTACATACTGATATACACCTGAACATCAGCAAGAGAGGACTCTTTAAAGTAGAGACACCACATACTGATATACACCTGAACATCAGCAGGAGAGGACTCTTTAAAGTAGAGACACTACATACTGATATACACCTGAACATCAGCAGGAGAGGACTCTTTAAAGTAGAGACACTACGTACTGATATACACCTGAACATCAGCAGGAGAGGACTCTTTAAAGTAGAGACACTACATACTGATATACACCTGAACATCAGCAAGAGAGGACTCTTTAAAGTAGAGACCTTACTGATATACACCTTAACATCAGCAGGAGAGGACTCTTTAAAGTAGAGACACTACATACTGATATACACCTGAACATCAGCAGGAGAGGACTCTTTAAAGTAGAGACACTACATACTGATATACACCTGAACATCAGCAGGAGAGGACTCTTTAAAGTAGAGACACTACATACTGATATACACCTGAACATCAGCAGGAGAGGACTCTTTAAAGTAGAGACACTACATACTGATATATACCTGAACATCAGCAGGAGAGGACTCTTTAAAGTAGAGACACTACATACTGATATACACCTGAACATCAGCAGGAGAGGACTCTTTAAAGTAGAGACACTACATACTGATATACACCTGAACATCAGCAGGAGAGGACTCTTTAAAGTAGAGACACTACATACTGATATACACCTGAACATCAGCAAGAGAGGACTCTTTAAAGTAGAGACACCACATACTGATATACACCTGAACATCAGCAGGAGAGGACTCTTTAAAGTAGAGACACTACATACTGATATACAACTGAACATCAGCAGGAGAGGACTCTTTAAACCAGAGACACTACATACTGATATACACCTGAACATCAGCAGGAGATGACTCTTTAAAATAGAGACCTTACTGATATACACCTGAACATCAGCAGGAGAGGACTCTTTAAAGTAGAGACACTACATACTGATATACACCTGAACATCAGCAGGAGAGGACTCTTTAAAGTAGAGACACTACATACTGATATACACCTGAACATCAGCAGGAGAGGACTCTTTAAAGTAGAGACACTACATACTGATATACACCTGAACATCAGCAGGAGAGGACTCTTTAAAGTAGAGACACTACGTACTGATATACACCTGAACATCAGCAGGAGAGGACTCTTTAAAGTAGAGACACTACGTACTGATATACACCTGAACATCAGCAGGAGAGGACTCTTTAAAGTAGAGACACTACATACTGATATACACCTGAACATCAGCAAGAGAGGACTCTTTAAAGTAGAGACACCACATACTGATATACACCTGAACATCAGCAGGAGAGGACTCTTTAAAGTAGAGACACTACATACTGATATACACCTGAACATCAGCAGGAGAGGACTCTTTAAAGTAGAGACACTACGTACTGATATACACCTGAACATCAGCAGGAGAGGACTCTTTAAAGTAGAGACACTACATACTGATATACACCTGAACATCAGCAAGAGAGGACTCTTTAAAGTAGAGACACCACATACTGATATACACCTGAACATCAGCAAGAGAGGACTCTTTAAAGTAGAGACACTACATACTGATATACACCTGAACATCAGCAGGAGAGGACTCTTTAAAGTAGAGACACTACATACTGATATACACCTGAACATCAGCAAGAGAGGACTCTTTAAAGTAGAGACACTACATACTGATATACACCTGAACATCAGCAGGAGAGGACTCTTTAAAGTAGAGACACTACATACTGATATACACCTGAACATCAGCAGGAGAGGACTCTTTAAAGTAGAGACACTACATACTGATATACACCTGAACATCAGCAGGAGAGGACTCTTTAAAGTAGAGACACTACATATTGATATACACCTGAACATCAGCAGGAGAGGACTCTTTAAAGTAGAGACACTACATATTGATATGCACCTGAACATCAGCAGGAGAGGACTCTTTAAAGTAGAGACACTACATACTGATATACACCTGAACATCAGCAGGAGAGGACTCTTTATATTAGAGACACTACATACTGATATACACCTGAACATCAGCAGGAGAGGACTCTTTAAAGTAGAGACACTACATACTGATATACACCTGAACATCAGCAGGAGAGGACTCTTTAAAGTAGAGACACTACATACTGATATATACCTGAACATCAGCAGGAGAGGACTCTTTAAAGTAGAGACACTACATACTGATATACACCTGAACATCAGCAGGAGAGGACTCTTTAAAGCAGAGACACTACATACTGATATACAACTGAACATCAGCAGGAGAGGACTCTTTAAAGCAGAGACACTACATACTGATATACAACTGAACATCAGCAGGAGAGGACTCTTTAAAGTAGAGACACTACATACTGATATACACCTGAACATCAGCAGGAGATGACTCTTTAAAGTAGAGACACTACATACTGATATACACCTGAACATCAGCAGGAGAGGACTCTTTAAAGTAGAGACGCTACATACTGATATACACCTGAACATCAGCAAGAGAGGACTCTTTAAAGTAGAGACACCACATACTGATATACACCTGAACATCAGCAGGAGAGGACTCTTTAAAGTAGAGACACTACATACTGATATACAACTGAACATCAGCAGGAGAGGACTCTTTAAAGTAGAGACACTACATACTGATATACACCTGAACATCAGCAGGAGAGGACTCTTTAAAGCAGAGACACTACATACTGATATACAACTGAACATCAGCAGGAGAGGACTCTTTAAAGCAGAGACACTACATACTGATATACAACTGAACATCAGCAGGAGAGGACTCTTTAAAGTAGAGACACTACATACTGATATACACCTGAACATCAGCAGGAGATGACTCTTTAAAGTAGAGACACTACATACTGATATACACCTGAACATCAGCAGGAGAGGACTCTTTAAAGTAGAGACGCTACATACTGATATACACCTGAACATCAGCAAGAGAGGACTCTTTAAAGTAGAGACACCACATACTGATATACACCTGAACATCAGCAGGAGAGGACTCTTTAAAGTAGAGACACTACATACTGATATACAACTGAACATCAGCAGGAGAGGACTCTTTAAACCAGAGACACTACATACTGATATACACCTGAACATCAGCAGGAGATGACTCTTTAAAGTAGAGACCTTACTGATATACACCTGAACATCAGCAGGAGAGGACTCTTTAAAGTAGAGACACTACATACTGATATACACCTGAACATCAGCAGGAGAGGACTCTTTAAAGTAGAGACACTACATACTGATATACACCTGAACATCAGCAGGAGAGGACTCTTTAAAGTAGAGACACTACATACTGATATACACCTGAACATCAGCAGGAGAGGACTCTTTAAAGTAGAGACACTACATACTGATATACACCTGAACATCAGCAGGAGAGGACTCTTTAAAGTAGAGACACTACATACTGATATACACCTGAACATCAGCAGGAGAGGACTCTTTAAAGTAGAGACACTACATACTGATATACACCTGCATTTTTTTGGAGCTTTGACACCAATCTTCAAACTCTGCAATTATCTTGATCTTAACTCACTCTTTAAAATCTTCTGACTATATTTTGCACGATTAAAACCGTATTGCAGTCACTAAATCTGTCACATATAAACACACACACACACACACACACACACACACACACACACACACACACACACACACACACACACACACACACACACACACACACAAAAGCTCAGTTTATATTATCCAATGTTTCTTACAGCTGTTTGTGCCCCAAGTCTACAATGCCATGATGAATGAATACTTGAAATATATAATAGCTTTCAAAGGCTTTAGCAGAATAGGAGTATCATTTTCACTCAGATGGATATTTAAATGAACTGAAACAGGCTGTAAAAGCTCCACCGTTCCTCTTTCCACGGTGAATATTGCAGGGTTTGTTTGTTTGTCTTGACAATCCTCTTTGGATATTGGTTCGCATCATATAAGAGCTCCATCAGAGTGATGGCATTACTCAGCTGAGTGATACATCAAATCAAAGCACAAAGTGTGGGACAATGCAGGCCATCAAAGCATTGACATCTCGGGATGATTCACGTTCTCACAAATGTTTTCTGCACAGCCTCGGAGCTGTTTTTATGTCAGAGGGTCATGATATCATCACATGGAGAGACACGAATATGTCATGTTTTATTCAGGCGTGTGGATCCATTGTTTTTTATGTTTAATTCAACAGGTCTTCCCATACGATCATAGGATTGACAGATTAAAAGATTCAAAGGTTTTATTGTCACATGCACAAAGTGTAGAAATGGCAATTTAATTCTTCTGACCTGAGCTCCTCCAACAATGCAACAAATGAAAAATATGCAGTATGAGAAAAATGATGGATAATGAGTAGAGGAGGGTTGGAGCATTGACTCCTGAAATGACTCCGATGTTTTTTCCTTACCACTGTTCCTTTAGTCGAGTTGCCAGCATCATGAAGCGTGAAGTAATAATAATTCATTCTATTTAGAGGCGTCTTTCAAAGCACCCAAGGACGTGTGTGTGTGTGTGTGTGTGTGTGTGTGTGTGTGTGTGTGTGTGTGTGTGTGTGTGTGTGTGTGTGTGTGTGTGTGTGTGTGTGTGTGTGTGTGTGTGTGTGTGTTTGCCGGGGGCCAGGCAATGTATGAGAGGAAGCTAAAGAACAGCTCATGGCAGGCTTCCTTGTAACACCTTGTCTAAACAACAACAATAATCCATCACTGCTGCAGTCCTCCGTCAGTGTCCTGTTTCAGAGACATTACACAAGACCAACATAGACATTTAAGTGCATACATGTGAAACAAAGTCCACTCCATGTTGTTGGTAGGGATTAATGTGTCTGTGATGGTGTATAGCTGGTTACAACTGAAGCGTTTGTGTTGTTTTGTTCTGCTTTTCTGCAGTTAAAAATAAATGAATGTATGAAACGGACTGAAAAGGGTTTTTGTTGCAACTTAAAATCAGCGGCAGTAATCACAAAGTGAGGAAGCCAGTGCAAAAAGACAGGGATTTTAGCCTTTGCAGACCATTTACAGCAGGGGGGTCAAACTCAAATACACAGTGGGCCAACATTTAAAAATGGGTGCTAGTCGAGGGCCGGACTGGTTCAATGTTTATTGCAAAACATATTGAAATGAATTTATTGCACATATTAAACCTGGAACTAACAAAGCTTCAATGATTGCCTATAAAAACAACATTAAACATTAAATAATCAGGTGCATTCATTTCTTATGGCTCTATCTGCAGCTTTTCCAGAGTCATTTCTTATGAGTACATTTTCCCACAGGCCAACAACAGCTTCAACAAAACTATTCCCCTCAGAGAGAAAACCAAACATGCCCTGTTGTCGTGAGAGAGAAAGTGCAGAAGGAAACATCCATTAAACTCAGTGTGCTGCTCTGTGATGCTAGTTCAGATACTTGGCATCTCATCTTGGGTGCAAGGTCATCAATGTTTGGGCTCAGGCTCTGAGCTGAGGAGACCCTCAGGATGGAGTGAAGGTGTGCGTGCAATATACCGGCGGGCCAGATCTAATAGGAATTAGAAAGTATCCTGCGGGCAGAAATTAAATCCACCAAGGGCCTGATTTGGCCCCCGGGCCTTGAGTTTGACACGTGTGCTTTACATGCACTAAAATCTTAAAACACACTACAGGAGAGGGAACACCCCCAAAAAGCATAATATGGATTTGTTTATAAAAGATTACAGGTGACCTATAGTGAGCGAGCATCAAAATTAAACTATCATAGAGTCTTTAAAAAAGTTAAAAGCAACCTTAACACACACATACATAATTAACAAAACACAAAATCTGGTTTTGAAAGATTACTTCACTCCAGGATTACATTTCTCTACTTTAATCGTTGGACCTACTCTTCTGCTGTGAATGAAAGGATTGATTATCAGTAATCATTTTAAAGTGACAAGAGACATTGGATTAACCTTGAGCAGCGTTTCTATTCCTTTGAACACAGCTTTTGATCACAAAACAGCCAATTGGTAAGACCTAATTATTGTCATGGATTTGAAAACTGATATTGTTTACTTGCTATGTTCTGGCTGCTAGCTCGGTTAATGTTGTGCCTGTAGTGATGGGGTGTATACCCATGGAATCTGTGGAATCTCAGCTTTCAGAATATGCGTTGTTTGTGCAGAAAGTATGAATTATAAATGATCGTTTTTGTGAGTTATGAGCAGAAATAGCAATTGCCCGTTTTTGCCATGGGCTCATTTAGAGGCTTCTTGTGAGACTTCTTTTTCGAAAAACTTTTTTTTTCGTATCATCAGTTAGCCAAGTTTCCTCCGGTCAGATGGGTATGGAATAGTAATAGTTTCATGAATGACACTTCAGATATAGCACTGTTGCTACATATATAGCATTTTCGGACCCGAACTGGGGTCCGTGGGGCTTAAGAGGTTAAAACCATAATAACCATTACACTGTATGTGATGGTGTAGACTGGGTTAAAACTGAGGCCTTTTTGTGCTTTGTTTTTCTGCCTAAGCAAAGAGTTAAAAAGGGGGATAATGTCATAAAATCCTGTTCTCCCTTTCTGATCTTTAACCCTTATCTTCTTCGGACCTTTAGCCTTTTAACTGGGTTTCATATTGACTCAGAAGTGTGTCGGAGTTGAAGGCAAAGTGGAGAGTTGTTGACCGATGACGATCGAGGCTACGTGTGTTTGTGTTGAAAGCAGAAAGAGATTCAATACCCTGTGTGTGAGCTCTTTGAAGGATACATGTACTATACTGTAATAAGTCTCTCTTTCAGCATAGCACTCTGTGGGAGGTGGTATTGAGTAATTACAATCATCTCTAATAGGTTGTATTGAAATAAGAACTGCTTTGCTTGGAACGCATACATCAAACTGACTCACTGACTTCATTTGTGTGAGAATTAGCACGAAATAGCTGAAACATACAAAGACAGTGATGGAAATCTTTGAGTCACTGCCTCCTCCTTCTGTCAGACACCATTTCAAGCTTTGCAGAAATGATTTTTCCATTGTCCACAGTAGTCAAAATATTGACATTTTTCCAGCCATATTCCAAATAACTCATTCGACGTACGCCCTTATACTAAAATACCGATATCCCCCGTAAATAATGTTAAAGTTATGCAAGAAAACAATATTTCTGTTCGTATAATTTCTCCAGAAATATGACCAGTGTCAGACGGCAGAGACAGCTTTGTTTTTACGGCACTCAGAAGTCACGTTGTTTTACGTCGGCGACGCCATCTTGTATACAGAGTCATGTTCTCTAGAGAATTGATGTATCTATACAAGATCAGCACCACTGGATATTGGCGTGATTGCATATCAAGCTAATGACTGACAGACGGATTAGAAATTCCCCAATAGCCGTGCAGACCGACGCTTGAGTTGAAAATGAGTGACTAGACTTGACTTTATCCCGAGGATTAATGAGCCAGCTTCTTAATGATATAGAGAGGAGAGGGAGAAAGGTCACAGACATCAGGGAAATGACATCCAGCAGACATGGGTATGTTGCTAGTTAGCATCTGCTTACTTCTGCATTCTGATTGTTCCGGCGAACAGAGGAGCTTTCAAATGTGTGTGAAAGACGCAGGGAGAATTTAAAGGTGATGGAACATGGTTTTGACGAGATGTTGAGTTATCATGCTGAACTATTCTTAAAGGGGCCCCATCTGCTCATTCTCAGGTGTATTTCAGTATGTAGTAACAAGACTTAAGGCCCGGACACACCAAGCTAATTTTCGGCGTCGATAGATGTCTGGCGTCGATGAGCGTCCTGTCGCCCTACTCAGATTGGTGTGTCCCGCCCCGTCGTGTCTTTTCGGGCCGTGCCGACACCTTCCGCCACCGATTCAACATGTTGAATCAGGAGGCTGTCTTCCGGTTGTTGCCTCTTTTGAATGACGAATACACACTACCGCCACCTGCTGGTAAGGAGAGTTATTGCCACTGGTGTGTTGCCACTGGTGTGTTCCAGTGTGACTGTTGGCCAAGACGCAGGAGACGCGAGGCAACGCAACAGTCGGGTCCGTCGGGACGTGTTCTTTGGTGTCAGATTGGTGTGTAGGGACCTTGCCACGTTTTTGTTCAGCATTTTTTAAGCGTAAATGCAATTGCCAGAAGTAAGAAGCTAACGCTAGGCTATAAAGTACAATATTACCCATTGGATTGAAGTAGCGTTGCAGTAAAAAGTGGCAAAAATTCAAAGTAGAGGTTTGGTATGGGCGTAATACATTTCCCGTTCAATGGGCTTCATTTAAAAGTGAATCCAATCCAATCCATTTTATTTCTATAGCACATTTAAAAACAACAGAGTTGAACAAAGTGCTGTACGTCAATAACTGTATAAAAACATAGTATAAATACATAAAAACAGACAGGACATGAAACAAATGTAAAACACGAGACAATGAAACCAGATCAGAAGCCACCGACTGAGAAACTCCTACATGACGTAAAAACATACCTGGCCTGCAAAAGCCAGGGAAAAGAAGTGGGTTTTTTAATTAGATTTAAAAACAGGCAGAGTTGGAGCAAGTCTAACCTGGAGGGGCAATTCGTTCCATAACTTTGGAGCTGCAACAGCAAAGGCTCCGTCTCCTCGCTGCTTTAGCCTCGATTTTGGGACTACCAGAAGGAGTCTGTCAGCAGACCTCAGTGACCGTGTGGGTGTGTTTGGTTTTAAAAGATCTGCCAGGTACGGTGGGGCTAAACCGTTTAGGGCCTTGTATGCGAACAGTAACATTTTAAATCGGATTCTAAAACTGACTGGTAGCCAATGTAACGAGGCGAGTACAGGCGTAATATGTTCACGCCTGCCTGTCCTTGTAAGGAGGCGTGCAGCAGCATTCTGGACCAGCTGTAGGCGTGACAGGGAAGCCTTGGTCACTCCAATATACAGAGCATTGCAGTAATCCAGTTTAGTGGATATAAAACAATGTATTACTTTCTCAAAGTCATTAAAAGAAAGGAAAGGCTTGACCTTTGCTAAAAGTCTTAGCTGAAAGAAGCTGGATTTTACCACAGAGTTAATCTGTTTGTCTAGTTTGAAATCACGATCAATCCGTACACCCAGGTTTGTGACAATGGGTTTCACATATAGGACAAGAGAATCCAGCACAGACGGGGCATCGGGGCCACCACTGGGTCCAAATATTATCACCTCTGTCTTTCATTGCATTTTAAAAAGGCCATCCAGGCTCTGATGTCCTGCAGACAGTCAGACAGGCGTTGCTGAGGGTTTGGGTCATTTATTTTCAGGGGCATGTAGATTTGCGAGTCATCTGCATAAAAATGAAATGAGACGCCATATTTCTTAATGACAGCGCCCAGGGGGAGCAGGTACAGGGAAAATAAAATCGGCCCAAGAATGGAGCCTTGGGGTACCCCGTATGGGAGAGGAGCAGAGGAGGAAGTACATTCATTAAGATTTACATTAAAACTTCTTTCAGACGGATACGACTTAAACCAGTCCAGAGCAGTACCACTGATTCCCACAAAATGTTGCAGGCGAGAAATGAGAATACGGTGATCTACAGCTGTCAGGTCTAACAGTATAAGAACAGCACTGTTCCCAGAGTCAGTAGCTAAAAACAGGTCATTAATTTTTTTTATCTTTGAATGAATATCAAAGACTGAACGTCCTCGCTGACACACAGATGAAGTCAAACAGAGGACTTGTTGACCTGGAAGCTGCACACACACACACACACACACACACACACACACACACACACACACACACACACACACACACACACACACACACACACACACACACACACACACACACACACACACACACACAGACCTGAACCTCCTGACCGAACACCGCTCCATATGTATGTGGATTTCTGCAGAGTAAATTAAGACATCCCAAAATCCTCCGTTACCGTGCAGCCCCCCTCGTCCCTTCCAATCATTTTGGGGCACAAATAGGACTATTAATCAGCGATAAGGACAGCTGGTTGTAATAATAGCAGCACTTTTGTGTTGCTATGCTGAGAGAAGTGGCCGGACATTTTCTCATGGAAGATACCCGCCTTTTCTCCTCCTTTATAAAGACAGGAAAAAGGGTTTCTGTTGCAGTCTAATCGCTGGATAACAATGGGAATACATTCAGAGGAAACGGATTGAAGACACAACTGTGGGGATCAATCTGTGCAGCAGTGTTTGTGCATTTAGTCTGCAAGGATTTGGTTTTTGAATGCATCTGAATTTGCGAGAAAGAAAATGTACATTTGCTGTTAAAGTCCAGGTATGTATTTGAAGGATTATTGCACTTCTTATTTGCTTTAAATCTTGTTTTTTTTAATCATTGTCTTTATTCATTTTGCACATTTACAAGCAGACAAAAACTACAGAACATGACATCACTGCTTAATTATATAATTAACTGGCATGACAGCACTTACATTAAAAAAGTGAGTACGGCTAACAATGCTAACAATTCAAAAATATAATAAGAAATCACTGATTAATGCCTTTCATTTTTTGTAAAGCACTTTGAATTGCCTTGTGTTGAAAAGTGCTATATAAATAAACTTGCCTTGCCTACATGGACTCCCCCCCCCCCCCCCCCCCCCCCCCACAGAAAACACACTGGACGCTGCACTAGGTCAGAACCCAGAGGAGACTGTGAAGTCCACCACAGACGGACCACTTTTGGACAAAATGTCCTCTCCGTTAAAGGCAGGAAATAGCCTCCCAGCTGAGACACGGGATTGTCCCACTCTCAATAGCTTCAAAGGACAACTCAAAGAATGGTTGAGAAACAAACAGACGTGCAATCACCGCTAGATGCACTTTAACACAGGGGTATCTCCTCTGCACTTTAGGTAGCACTTTTATCTTCTCGTGCACTTTATATATCATAGCTGCTATACTGCCATGTGGTAAATGCATGCTGCTCGTGCTCTTCCTGCATATCATGTATTTATTTTTGCGATGTATATAAATGTCATGTTCTTGTATGTTGTATGTGACGGGACTACGGATGGCAATTAGCTCAAAGCTCAAATCCGGCTCATTTGTAAGCATTATATTTGTTTTAAAGTGTTCATCAATGTGCACTGTCCCGGTTCAAATAAACGATACAAAAGACATCTCGCTGTACCAATATGTGCATATTCAGGTAAATAAAATGTTATACGACACAAGGCACAAGAAAAGGAGCCCATATATGTGTTGGCAATCCGGCAGACACTACTAATACACACATGCAATGATAACAGTAACAAATTATAAAATAAAAACTGAAGAAAGAAAG